>JAOWBP010080337.1:0-18755 GCA_028571105.1 Tragopan temminckii
GGTCACTGTCATTCTAAACTTATTAGAATTAACTTATTTAGATTCTCATGTTTATCCTAACTGTACCACTAGCCCCACCACATGGAAACCTAATTCCCTCTCTAGTTATTTTTGCATATTTCAGTACAGACCCTCAGAGGTATTAAAACACCAAATTTCTGAGGAAGCTAGATGACAGTAAAATGATCCCAGACTAGTTATGCTCCTGTGGCCAAGAGAAAATGGATTATCCAACAGTGCTCTGTGATGCAGTGACCTCAACTCAAGCACTGTGTGCAGGTTTGGGCACCACTATACAAGAAAAACATAAAATTATTAGCATTGAAAGGAGGGTTGCGAAGATGTTGAAGGATCTAGAGAGTAAGGTGTATGAAATGTGGCTGAGGTCCCTTGGTTTGTTCAGCCCAGAGAAGAAGAGTCTGAGAAGAGGCCCTGTGGTGGCCTATATTTCCTCACAGGGATCAGAGGGACAGTGCTGAGCTCTGCTCTCTATGACAGCAACAGGGCCAGAGGGAAGAACATGGAGCTATGTCAAGGGAGGGTTAGGTGAAGTTAGGAAAGGGTTCTGCACCGGAGAGTGGTCAGGCATGGAACAGTCTCCCCAGGGCACTGGTATGACCTCAAGCCTACTGCAGTTCAATGAGCATTTGGAGAATTCTCTCAGAAATATGGTTTTGGGTGGTCCTGTGTGTCACTCAATGGTCCCTGCGTGTCACTTGTATGATTCTATGATTGCTAAGAGAAGGTGAAAATGGATGAGTAGATAGGGCAGAAACCATGTTTTATGTGAAATCCAACTTTCTCTGGAAGTCCTCCCTTTTGGGGTTCTGGTTTTCTCTAGAGCAAAACCTGGATCAAATGTATAATTCACGACTGAATCTTCTGAATTTTTGCAAATTCTGGAAGAGGTGATACTGCCTAGAGCATCAGATCTTGAAATCTGTCCACAGATGTATAAGCTGAGCAAGGGGAAAATTGCCCACTTCACTACTCCTCCGAATTCAGTCTGTTTCAGATTACTCCTTGGCTCAGCTACTTTGACTACGGTGTTGTCATAATGTATTTTTTAGGAGAAAACAGTGTAGTTTTGGATCAGAAAGTCTACAAATATTATTTAGCTGTTCAACTAAAGCAGCTGAAAATCATGCAGAAGCTCAGGCTGTAGCAAGAAGTATGTGTGATTGGAGTAACTAGCCCTAACTCTAGTTAAATAGAGATATCTCCTTTGGGATGTGCCCTTTTCTTCTTAGAATTTCTCTGCAAACATGGAATCTAACAAAAGATTTCAAATAGCTCTGCTTATAAAAAAAAATACCATTAAGAAAAAAAGTAAGAGGCAAGATTTTTCACAGAGATAAATACAATAATAAAATTATACTTAAAAAAATATGTAGCAATCCCTAAAAATGAATAAAAAAAAAAAAAGCAAACTCAAATTTTCCACTTTTTTTTTTTTTTTTTTTTTTCTTGAGGCTAGGCTACTGTGTATTAGGTTAACAAAAACAAAAAGCAGGGAATTGACTTGGGAATAAGATAGCATGCATTGTATTTACTATATTTCCCAGTCATCTCTGTGGCTTTCAGAATTGAAAAGATAGTGAGAATGAGAACATGGGTAGCAGCCCAATATTGAGATTTCCAATGGAATTTCACAGAAGCAGCTTTTAGTATTAACCACCAAGCCAGATGAAAACACAGCTTTTTGATGGTGTGTTGATTTGTAGTAAGCACATTAATCAATTTAGCATATCTACATTAAAATGATGAATAAGAAAAGTAGGAAAAAGATTAGAAAAGCTATGAAATACTAAGATATGCTTTCAACTTTGAAATGCAGCCAATGTTTTTCCTTTGTGCAAAAGCAAGAGCAGTGCTTTGAACACGACAGTACAGATATATAACTTGATCTCAAGTCAACCTCTGAAAATTTCTGGGTAATGTGAAGAGTTTGATTCCGAATCCTTGGCCCATTATGCAAATACAACAACATTCCTAGCCTGTAAGGGAAGTCTGTGAATGGCTCAAACAAATGGTGTAATGAGAGGATACTATTTCATTTCAAATCCTCACAAATTGTCTACGAAATTACCTTTGAGTAAAGTTGAAGCAACTATAATGATTCTCTCAAAAGATAATATGCATCATTGTACAGATCTAGTTACACATTGCCCAGAAATAGGGCAATATCAGCAAATGTGATAGGATGTAACTCCACATTCTCTGGGTTTTTCTGAGTATTCATAAAAAGATGCTCCTGTGTTCACTCTTTCCATTGGAAAAAGGAAGTGAAACATTCTTTCCTGTACTGAGACACACATTTTATGTAGCCTAAAATAACTAAAATTGTTCAGATTTATTTCCTTTTTATGTCCTTCCGTGTACAGGCTTAGTCTGAATAAGGTTCTGAACTTTCATAAAGGATTCCTAGTATTTAAAGCTTTGCAGCCTCAGGTACCTCTGAAATATATTACTGTAAGGTTTCTTCAGTAGCACCTGTGGAAAAAAAAACAGGTGTAATCGAGAACAATGAAAGACAGAAATGAAAAGAAAGCAATGGATTTAAAGGAAGTTGAAAGAGCCTTGCTTACAGGTGATAAAGTAGTAAAGATGAAAGCATGAGAGATGGAAAGAGATTAATTTGACTATCTGGATCCTCAAAGTTTGAGGACTAACAGCAGCACATTTCTCTGTACGTGTGATAACAATTAATATCCAAAAGATGCTTCAATATTGCTATGGGAAGGGCAGTGTTAAATGAGATCAAGAACTGTATCTGGCAAGCAATCAACATCACCGCCACAACAAAAAGAAGTGCTTTGAGAAGTGCTATTGATTAGAAGGTAAGACTGTGTATTATGACACAAACTTAGAAAAGTCCCTCAGCAATCCCCCGATTTAGAATTTTATCATATGCTCAACTGTTTTCCTGTTTCAGCATTTGCCGTTGAAAATAGTTCACTAAAATATATATATATATATATATATATATTTAGAATGACTGATTCAGACTGTATGTATACTATAGACTGTAGACATCAGGAAGAACTCTGAGCATAGCATCACTACCAATGATTTTGTTTCTAAAGACTTCTGAGGAACACTACACCAGAATTTACTTTTCAACTATTAAAATGGAGTAACGACTGGTATAAAACAGCTTTAGTTTCACGTCATGCAATTTTCATGCTACAACAAGCTTATCCCCTTGTACTATTTGCCAGCTTGCACATGCTAATGCAATTTGTTCTATGAAGTCATGCTTTTCACATTTCCATCATGTTGATTTTGCAGCATTTCTTCTTTGCAATACTGATCTATGGCAATTAGTTAAACAACTTTAAAATCACTGAAACTTAGACCATATTAGCCTCTGCCTGCTTGTCATGTACCTCTCCAGAGGGCTGGCTAACCACAACAGCAGGTACCTTGATGCTGATAACTGCAGATAACATAGCCATACTTCCCTTCAGACAGCTGTGCTATCAAGCTCTTGCCTACTGAGATCCAATCTGAGGAGGCAATCTCTCACAGTTTATCCAAGCTTCTTATCCAGTTATTATCAAAAGTTGCAGATAAAAGTCACCTGTTCTGTTCTGAGATTAAACATGTCATACAAACGTTCTGCTTCTTTCAGTCTATTGTGTTTGTGAAATGCATGTATAACCTCATTCAGTTGCTGTAAGCCAGATGTCCATGGTTTTCTAAGGGATGTGTTAGCCCTTATAAGAGGACTGATTGTGTTTGAGTTTTTTTCTGATGAAAAATAGATAAGGAGGACTAGCCAGATCACCCTGGTTTCCGTACATCTGCACAAAGGTGAGAAATTAAGGAATGCACATCTTTTCCCTGGGCAATACCACTGTTGCTACTCAACTGCCTGTAGTAAATGGGGCAGAAAAATCTTGGATTTGTGTCACTCCCGCTGGCACAAAGCTGTCTGAACCAACTCTGATCTGAGCAGAAGGAAATGAACTTTTCCTGAATCATCCAAAGGGGATGTGCTACTCGAGCAGTGCCACTACACATATCGTACTTTAGGAGCACCTGGTTAATCACAACATTCTCCTCTCTGGCCTATTCTTCACTGAGAGCTTGAGCACAGCCATTAGTGACAGCTACTAAGTTTGGTATTAAGGATGAGTAAACCCTCAGAAACATTATTTTATTCTAAAAATAATCTAAATTTTTTTGTTGAAAGTTTAAACTCCCTTAGGCACCTCCGAAAACCCAGGAGCCAATTTTATTCCCCCCACAATTTTTTATGAAGACACTACTACATCTTTTTTTATAAACACCCTAATTACATATAGAAATAATTTATGAATATATATATAATGTACAAATATATATAGAATAAACAAATAGAGTAAATATATACATCAATCCATTTGTATTCTATTTTCTTATACAAATGTACATATTTAATTAATGAAAAGAAAATTTCTGGTTATTTTCCATCCATGACAAATGATCACAAAGACTGAGTAGATAAAAACCTACATGGGTAGTTAACTAGTGACCAGATCACAGATAAGACTTGAAAAAGAAACAGTACTGAAGCCAAAACATTCAAGTCTCATTTATGCTAATCCTGTTTTACGATGGAAAATTTCTGATACTCTTTTGATGATAGATGCATCTAGATGCATCTGGGTTTTAAACTTGTAGTCACGAGAGCAAATGAAGAAACAAATAAATATACATCCACAAATACATTGATAAAGAAAGAAATCCATTCATCTTTACCTTCAGGGAACTTTGTAAATCTGAGACATAAGAAATAAATGCCTATATTTGGGGATTTTTACACTGGAAAATGAACTCAGATTTCAAAGCTGTAAGATTATTTCTGCTGCAAGTATTCTAAATAAAAAATGACAAAGAACAAACCAGTCAACAAACAATTGTTTGTGTTCTTCTCAAATACCTGACTCACAATACTCTTGGCTCCTATGTCGACATAATTCCTTACTCCCACACTGAGATACAGTCAGTTCGTATATAATTCTTAAAAGCAATGATGTAGAGGAATTTATAGCCTGAGAAAATAGCTTTGAGATATAATCACTAATGTAGAAAAACCTGAGCTCCCTTGAAGCACAAGCTTGAATTTTGGTAGGCTCACCTCATCCTTTCATCGGGAGATTAAATTCTGTGTAGCATAGTATATAGAAGTCCTCCACTGGATTTTTTAAAGATGAAGTCCTGTCTTCTTTAAGTGTTGTTAAATGAAATATCTTTTCCTCTCATTTTATTTTTTAAATAAATCCTAAAAACTTTAAATAGTCTTTTGAGGATATTTCTCTTTTTAAAAGTAGTTCACTAGCTTCTTTGTCACAAATATTTTGAAGCCTTATTCCTTTGATTTTCAATGTTAGCATAAGTGATGGACACTGCTGTTGTACTCTCCTACTTCACAGGCAGCATTTGCAGAAATCAGAGCCCAGAAGAATACAAGCATTTCTTCAATCTGTCTTCTTTTCTTTAAAATGCCATAGCTAAAAAGACTCACTGAAACTAATAACATTTTAAACTTTCTTTATAAAGATTAAGAAACTCCAACAAATATTATTGTCTAACACTAATTATTGTCCCCTTCCAACAATTCTCTATCTTAGTCTCAGCAAACTAATAATTATGACTACTACAGAGCTTGAGTTCACATTTTTAGAGCTTAAACTGCTAAAACATACTGCAAGTACTCATAATTGCACGTGCACTATGCATTTAATTTAAGCATACAGTGATATCCAATTATATGTCTTTATACATTTTGTAGACATTTTGTATGCTTTGTCCCAAACTGACTTCAGCAAGAGCTATACCCATTGTCTTCAGCAATTATGGATAATTTAAAAATTGCTAACAAAACATATACTAATGACAAATATAAAACTATGAGGCTAAAAAGAAAAAGGGAGATAGATTGGTAGTCCCGAGATTTCTAAGTTTTCTCCACTTAAAAAGACTAGTAAGAATAATTGTTTGTCCTTATTCAAATCTTTTTTGATGCCAGCTGATGTTTAGGTGTATAACCCAAACAGTCCCTAAAAGACAGAGTAAAGATAATGGTCAGTAATAGTCACAACTGGCTGCTATTTAAAGGAAAAGAAATTGCTAGGAATGAATACAGTGTACAGTAAGTAGAAATTAAGCTCATCAAAGAGGCATTTTCTTGGGTAATGTTTTTCAGGCCACTAGAGCCCCCAGCTGTTCAAATTCCTTTGTAAAGCCACACCACCACTGTAATAATTCTAGAGAAAGTTGTACAGGAGGCATGACCAGAGCTCACCTGAAAATCAGAAATCAGCCTGCAAAATCTTCTCTTGCAAGCTCTGTTGCTTGCAGCTCAGTCATCTAGTGGTTATATAGGAAGTGTTCGATGAGTACATAAAAGAACTTGAGACCCAGACCAACAGATCCTGCAGATGTCACATAGCAGTGGAAAAATCTATGAGGAAATGCTAAAAAGTGGGCTCAGAGACAAACTGAAATAAATCTTGAGAATGTTTTGTCTGACTTCAGGTTACAACTACAAGCAGAGGACATTTGAGTTATTGAGTCTTAGTTGCCATGCTACCAAGAGCTTTGTTCTGGGTACGACTTCCCCGTCAAAGCTCTGCAATATCCTGTAATACCCTGTCTCAGGTATCCTTTGGGCATATAAATATGACATATACACTTGACATTTATATATACAAATAGATACCCATATCTATCTGTAGATATATAGATATATAGAGACATATCTATAAATATTATGTTACAATACATAATATATAATATATGTAATATATTATGTGTTTACATATATATTATGTATTTCTATATATGATGTATAGGTGTGACATTTTTAAAAAGTTTTTGTTAATTTTTTTTTTTTACCTATAATATATTGGTATTAAAATATTCTTTGATTAATTATTTAGCATGACAGGTTCTTTTGTCCACAACATTAATCTCACTCCAGCCTCACCCTGCATGATGTAAGAAAACTTTCTCCTGCAAAAATACACATGAGAAGTGTCTTCTTCATATTCTAGCATATTCTAGAAGTTTTGACTTGCCAGATGAGGACAGGGATACGGGGAGCTGGTACACCAGTGGATGCCTGACCACATCCCAGGCTGCTCTGCACACTGTGAGCTACTCAGAGCTGTGGTGCACTGGGCAACCCTGGGTTTTAAAGGTTTGACAGTGCTTCAACCTTCTTGTCCTTGGCATGGCCAAATCCAGGCCATGCAGTATGCCTCTGCAGGAGCCCACCTCCTCTTACCCTTCTGTATGAACTGAATTAAAAAATGCAAAAAATCATGGGAGAAGCAAAAATTCATGAAAGTAGGAGGAGGAGAGGGAGGGGACCTAGTCCCTTGCTGCCAATCCTGCCTCCTCATCCACATCATCCCACTCCAAAGAGAAGGAGTTTCAGTGCTCAGGGGACACCAAACAATGTCCTGCTCTGACCACATAGCTGAACTTCAGATCACATCTGGTGTCAACATACGTTTCTGGCATAGCAAAGCTAAATGTTGCTTAAGCTAATGCTTTTTTAAGCAACAGTCTAACCTCAGCTTGCTGTGAATATTTTTTTTTTTCACTGTGTTATCAGAGTTGTTTTTAAAATAAACAACAAAGTTTGCTTTTAGATTATTTGGCCACAAAGATTCCATAAAAGATTCCATAATTAATCTAGTTGCTGGCCCATTTCTTCAAGTTCGTGATCAGCAATGCCTATAAATTTCTTGATGACATTTTTTCAACCTCTGCTTTATTTTACAACCAGAGATATGTAAACTACTACAGATACATAAACTACCACATGTTGGTTTTCCAAATACTTTTCACTCCACTTTAGAAACAATCCTTTTTAACTAATTAATCATTTAATTAAATTGAGAGAAGTTTGAAATTGAAGAATCGTAGCGAATCATTCATTTTACACCTAAGACACATAAATTCCTAAGTGCCATTCATCACTTTGTCAGTATTGTTTCTCTGTTAACAATATAATATAGTAATAATTGTAAGGGATGGAGTAATTTTCTTGGGAAAATGTACACACATGCTACTAATTTCTTCTTAATTCCTACAATAAATTTTAAGAACCCCCCAACAAAGTCACTACAAGCTATAGCAAATGTGCTTCTAAATCTTCTCTCATACCAGGGTATCAGCACACTCTGTAAGGATAAAGTAGGACCTACTTATTCTGTCCAGAATCAATGAGCTTCCATCAAAGTCACTTACTCCAAATTCACTAAACAAGGAGAGAACAAGGAGAGATTTTAAAATGCTTTGAATGAATGCTAAGGAACTTTTATTATTTTCTGTCACACACAGACTACTGCATTAAGTTACATTTAAATGAATACAGGGGCTGACCTTGAGACTGTGGAGTTTGAAGAGTTGATATATCTTAGGGCATTGGCTCTTGGCACCTTATTTGGTCAAATCAGCTCTGCAATAACATGCCAATAAAATGCAAGCATTTTTCAGGAGATATGTACTGGCATGAAACCATAACCTTACTAATTCACCCAGCACTGAGCAAATCAGCAGTGACCATCTTGCTCAGTGCTGACTGTGAACCCTCCAGCTTTCATGCACTCCTAATACAGCATGCCCAAGAATTGAAGATAAAGCTGTGTTTTCTAATCACTTGTTCATCTATTGTCTAAAATGGAAAAAGGCAGAAAAAGTACCATAAATGCAGTTTCTATGTTTGAACCATTTCCTTTCCTCCTATGTTCTCTGCTTCAAAATAGACAATAATAACTAAATCTTACAAAATTATCTGTAAAGTTAATGACAAGGGATGGGGAAAAAAAAGGAATGAATCTGACATAATCATGATATAATCTACTTGCATAATAAAAACTACTCTTGTGCATACATTTGGAGAAAGTTAGAAATAATACAGAAAAAAAAAGATTCCTATTTGAAATAGTATAGTAAATTTGGTACAGAGTTTCTTACCTTCACAATCATGCAGTGGCTGTGTGACACTAGGAACAAAAGTTACTTTTGATATGCAGAAATACAATACTGAAAAAAGAAAATAAACTTACACAGTGGAAAGGAAATAGAAATGATTTCTAAGTGCATACAGTGAAGTTGTAAACTTATTTAATCCTTAATGAAAATCTTAAAAAATATCCTGAAGAAATAATTTCTTTAGACCTGTGTGACTAATCCTTCTTACATTTCTCTTAATTTTAGGTTCTGAGTCAACAGAAAATATGTCTAAGCTTTGATATTTTCTATTACCTCCCCTCCTGCAAGATTTACTCAAGCTAACCTGAAACCTTCAGGTAAGTAAGTTTTTATTCAATCCAGCATTGGCTTAATTAATATTGCCCTCTAAATGTGCTCTTTAAAAAAAAAAAAAAGAAAACATTTTATTAATTAGAGAAAAATTTGTGCATAGTTTCTTTTTAAAAATATTTCAATAATGTTAATATTTAGTTGGAAAGATTCGTTTTCCCATTTTAAAAAATCACTTGAAATTAATTCATATGAAACACAGAGCTCATTTTAAGCTTTAAATGGGAATTAGCAGCTGGTTTAAAAATGACTCTAAAACAAGAATAAGAATGTATCCCTTATGGGACTGCCTGGCTTCTACTACATAAGCTGTGTCAGCTTCTCTAAGCTTATATGTGCTTAGATCATTTCTACAGATAACCATATTGAAAAGCTGTGAATATCAGAGGAGTCTGGCACTACAGATTTACTGTCTTGTCTTCCTTGCTGTTCCAAATGATAACCTGATCAAGTTCAGTCTGGATGTCTTGCCACAGGGTGAAAAAGGAAGAGAGAATAAATCACTCCTAGAATTAAGTAGTTCTCTGAGGTATTCTAAAACCTTCCTAGTACTGATCCTATCATCCTCTCTTGGAAGTCATACTATATTTAAATGCTTTAAAGTGGACTACCATATTTAGATCCTGTATGAAACTGAATAGGCATACATTTCTATCAAGAAAAGAAAGGAAACTGGATGTATAACAAATCATATTTCTACACACACAAAATACACTATGCATGTATTTACAGAATATTCTCTCTGTATCTGAATTACTTTTATCAATTAGGGTGACAAATGGATTTCCTCCTGTTCCAGTCCCTGAATAACAGTTATGTCTGAGAATAACATGGGAGAAACAAGCTTTGTGGTTTGGATGAGTAGACTAAAATATTCTAACAAAAGAAAGTCTAGTGCTCTCCAGTTGTGATACAGAACTTCAGGTTAGTCAAGAGTCTCAGTGTCAGTTTGAGTATGCTTAAAAGTAGAAAATCTGCCAAATAGGAATGGTCACCAGAAATGAAGTAGTGAGAAATGAAGGCTGGTAAGCAAATAAAGCTATTTCAATCAACTAAACAGAAAGACTTGGAACACAGAATTGGAAAGAATGAGGACTATACTTTTAATTTTATATGTGTGTGTGTATATATATATTCAATAGAAAATAAAATATTAGAGAGACAGTAAAATACTTCCAATTAATGGAAGTAATGTAACGTTCAAACTTAAATCCCTTGAGGATTTTACTGTACTATTTTACTTAGCTTAATGTAATTTAAATTGTAAACAGAATGGTTTTGTAAACCCCTAGAGAAATGTATTTTATTTATAATGTATTTCCTTTGAAGTGGTTATGGAAATCATGCTCTTCCTGAATTCTGTATCTCACATACCACCTACAGCTGCAAACTAGTCAGCCCTTACAAGTTAGACATGACCAGTCTGGTGAAGTACGTGACTAGAAAACCCAAGATATTTTTGTTATTGTTATTGCCAGAGGAAATAGAAATGTGTAATTGTGAAAACTAACAGTCTTCCTCCCAAAAAAGAGATACTGAAAGATTTTCTTTGCAAAAGTTGGAGTTTTTAGAGAGAATGGAATTCAGACATAACCACTCCACTTGAGTTTTTAATGCGTGTAAGGAAATAATTGTTTATGCTGGATCCTACAGGGAATTATATCTGAGAGCAAATATATTTTGTACACTTCAGTTTAAATATCTAAATTGTTCCATCATTCATTTAAGTAACAAATCTAATCCTAGTATAAAATGTATGCTTTCTCTCAAGATGTATATTACAAATGATCAGTTTGTGTCACCTTTTTTACTCCAAGGAATTCAACAATTCTATTTCAAAATAAATAAGCAAAGATGAATGAATGAGCTGAACACTAGTCTATGTTCTCCCCTCATCACCAGGAGCTATTGCTTACACTTTGTTAAATAATTAGAAACAAAAAGGAATTTGTCTGTAGAAAATAGATTTCTGCCATTTATCATCTGTTTAAAGCATTATAGCATTCAGTGCCTTGTATGACTCATTAACTCAACACACGAGCGATAGATACACAATGGTTTAAACTGTGATGCTTCCCCTGAAATAATGTCAATCCAAGTCATTTCAAGGGGGACTGTACAAACAGGAACCAAACAAGCAAGCACTGAAAGTTCCGGCTGATCGTACAACTGCTTACAGCATAAACTCATGACAAGTGTATTCACAAATTACATACACTTTGAATTGGTTATTCCTTTTTGTCAAGCTTATTTTTTTTCTTCTAACCTACTATCAATTTCTAAAACTAAGCAAACAAGTAAAAATACAACAATACAAGACATTTCCTCTGGCTCTTTCTAGATCAGACATGATATAGTTTAGACTTGAAAGTTACCACAATTGTCTTAGACTTTGAACTTTGCATTAGTGAGTCATTTTGTACCACAAACTTTGCCAACACCTATTTTTTGCTAAAAGCTCTTAAAGCACAAGCGTCACTTGTGTTAAATGACAAATGCACGTCACAATGACCACTACCCTCGCTTTCAAAGTAAGATTTTATGATTCTGACAGCCCAAACAGCAGAGCTAATGTACCTTTGCTAAGCAAAACAATGCTGTTCCTCTCAAATAATATAATATGTTCTGATGAACTGACAAACTCTGTTTAAAGCATTGCACACCTGTGGGTGGTAAAGCACATTATTTGATTATTTCTTCACATATGTAACCCCTTAAGAGGGAGCACAGCAGCATAAACATAAAGCAATCCATTAGACATATTTGCATGAATGGTTTTTGTTATTGTTAAATTAGTAGCAGGAAAAAAGAAAGCTATGTTGATATAGACTGGATTGGTGCTTTAACACTTTATTATATGCTCACTGTTATCTCAGTGTCATATCATAGTCTAATCGACAAACACACTTACAAGGGAAGATAGATGCGCACTGTAACATTTGTAGAAATGAATTATATGAATTGGACTCTTTTCTTTTTTACTTTTCTTTTACGCTATGACTAAAGATAGTTAATTCCAATCCTTTTGGAGTACTCTCAATTTCAGCATCAATTAAAACAATTCTTGTTGAATGGCAATTCTGCCTCTGAAACCAAAAGATAACATTTGCTGCAGACTCAGTATTCTCTCCAGCATAATCAATGGGATTTCTTCCTGGCCCCTTAGCTATGACCCAAAGAAGATTTTGGAAATTCCAACCAAACAACATAGATTTCTTTTCCATCTAGAGCTAGCAACTCACTTACAAATACTGACAATTTCAATTTAACTACTTAAACAGAAAACGTATTTGTTTTCAGGATTTTATTCACAGAGACTAACCTGAAAAAAAAAAGAAGCTACAAGCCTGTACCATACTCAAAATCTGTGAAAAAAAAACATCTAACTAAAGCTGGAAAATGGCCAACACAACACAAAAGGCAAAAACAACTATAATCAAGGTTTGCCTTGATTCAGGATGTACCTGAGCTGCTTGTTGCTAGCTTCAAAGCTACAAAGATTCAACCAGCATGCTATGTAAATGATTTCCTGAAATGACTTGATTAGAAGGTTTCTTTAGACAAGTAGAACTAACTGACTGACTGAAATCTCAACACACTCCAGCAACAATCACAATAAACTGTCAGTGCCACAGTCTCTCAAGTGAGTATGTGAGAAGAGCAGTCTTCCATGGAAGAGGTGTTCCTACAAGTGTAAATACAGTCCATATAAATCACTGTTACAAAATTATGTTTCATTCCTACAAAACGAAGAACAAAGTACAAATCAGCACGTAAGTTTTACAGAAATGTAAGAAATATGAAAAAAAACACCAAATACAACAGATATGAATGTTGCAGCCTACAAATTCACAATTAATGTAAACAGTTTTAAATACCACTGCAACTGGATCACAAAACAGTGAAACATGCAATGAAGAAATCAGACAACTGCTAATAAATGCTAGCAATTTATCTAGAAATATCTAGTTCTTTGCCTAAGTTAATTTTTACAGGGGAAATTACTTCTGAGAACCTAAGCCCAGGTAGCACATCAAAACTGAAAGAGAAAACACACTTTCCAGGAAATTACTCTTTCCTACAGCATGACTGAATTATGGGCTACATTTTTTCTTTATCTGAAATCCATAAAAAAATTGATGCCTTTTGCAGAAGCTCAAGATGAATAGCAGAAATAATCAGAAAGCATCTTTCTCCTACTTGCCAAAACCATTATATTGTCCTATTCTTTTTAAAACAGGCCTAGAGGTTCATTCCTGTAAACCTTTTCAGCCTGGCTCTTATTCTGCTAGTTATGCAGTTGTAATAACAAGAAGCTCAAGGTTTGCCAACTGCTTGAGAATTCACTCAGTTTCTCTACTGGGCTTTGTGCCTAAGCCAAAATTTGCATCACTGCCGCTACTATTGGAGTTAGCTCAGGTACACCTACATGAATGACAGTCATTGCAGGGTTCCTAGCATGCACAGCAACTTCCAGTACATGTGGCACACACTTACTGATATATGATGGTCTACAGCTGCATGTCTGTTCATAATAGAACACATCACAAAGTTGGAAAGCATTATTCAATGATTTTGTGGTCCATAAACTCCAGAAGAACCCAAGCTGGCAAAGTGAGCACTATTATAAAAAAATAAATCAGCTGTTTGTTGATATGCTTACCACTTGGAAAGATATATTGTAGATGTGTTTCTTTTACCTACATGGTCCAGGGAGGAACATCAAAGCGGCTAGTAGGATCAGGCACTGTGTAGTTCTGTGAACTCCTCTTTTGGAAACACAACTGGTAGTGTGTCAACATGTAGGCTGTGAACAAAACAGAAGAGAGAGGAGGATTTATAAGAATAGATTGCAAATGCACAGCAATGACACAGACATATAAGCTGAATGTACTTGTACAGATCAAGGGGAAACAAAAGCTATTAATGCTTTCTATGGCTGAATACTGTTTTCCTTTAATATATATATAAATTTTTAGAGAGTTAGCTGAAAATAGTAAGAACAACTCAAGGATCTACATACTGCATATATCTGGAAATAAGACAGTACTGACAACTTTAGTTACTCACAGTGCTACACAAGGGGCTAAGTATAATCATGTTTTCAGATGATTTTTCAAACAGTGACCACACTGGAGTGAGGATAACTATTTGCCTGAGACAACACAAAAGAGTCTGCATCTGAGTGAGGAAGGGATCTTGGAAGACAGCACCTTCAGAGTGGCTGCTGAATTCACCTGGGACCACAGGGACAGCTCACTGTATGGGCAGAAATCAGAACATGGCTCTCCTTTTCTTCCCCAAATAACGCTGTCTCTCAAACTAACCAGTTTAGAAAGCTGTTTGGAATACTACTTTTCGTTAAAAGAGTAGAACAACAAAAAAAAGGAATCTGATTCCAAATATTATATTTTCAGCTTAATTTAACGTATTGTTGGTGTCAAAAGTTGACACAAACAGAGGAAGCAAAAAAAAAAAAAAAAAAGGGTGCTCCATAAGTAATTATGTTGGACCATGATGCCAGAGGTGGATCACCTCCACAGTCAGGCCAGAAAAGAAGACAGCCTTGCTCTTGCAATGAGGTAATGCCAGCCCTGGTACCATTTCGAAAACCATGGAATACATTACCAATCTTGGCTAGACTGTCCTACCACACCCACTGTATTGTGCAGATTTAGCACTTTCTGACCTCAATCTGTTCAGACTGATGAAAGATGGACTGTGTGGGCAACACTTTCCTAGCAATAATGCTGTTAAAGCATTTTGTAAAGCAAACTGTTACCTCCACTGGTGTGCCAGGTTAGTGTTAGTGAAAATGCATAGCTCACAGAGGTGACTATGTTGAAAAACAGCAGTTTGTCACTAAGAATTTGCTATATCAACCTGTGTTATTGTGCTCTTTGTATATGTTGTAGTTTCCATGGAAATATATAGGAGACATTACTTTCAGTGACTTATGTAACAATAATTAAAATTCATACAACACATTTTCCTCTACAAAAAAATGTAAATTCCTGAAATGAAAAAGAATTAGCCACTAACTACTGTGTTTCAATTAACTAGATATAATTAATACCAAGTGGGACCATGTGCTGTTATTATCCCATTTATTACATGCTATTGCAGTTGAAGGCTTCAAAACCCCTCTGAATTGCTTAAACACAGAAGAATGATTCTGAATCTGCAGATGCTCCATGTGATTGCTCAGTGTTTCAGCCTTACCAGCATGCCAATAGATTCCACTACCAGGTGTTACAAAACACAGCAGAAAACCAGAGAGAGCTTGTACTGGCTATACTGGATGTCCAGGTTGTTGTTTTTTTTTTTCAGTAAAAAACAATAGCAATTATAAGACTGAAGTTATTAACAAACAAGGCTGAGATCACTTTAAAATTCATTTTCAGAATAGAAGAAAACAGGCATGTAGTCCAGTTTTTCTCACCAAAAGATGACATAAACACAGCTCTATATGCCACTGATCAAGAAGGTCTCTTTTTCCTCATAAAAAACACTCTCCCAGGGGATGTCTGTTCCCTCTGGAAACAAAAACACTATATTTGGAAAGGAAGCAGATCAGATGAAAGACAGCTCAAAAGGAGGAACATACATTAACTGTATCATTAATAGTGCCATTTGATTTTTAGCTGGAAGAAACCTGGATACATCAGTGTGGCAAACCCTTTTGTAGGACCACACTGATGCCCTCTTTGCTGAGTTCAACATTTGGCTGACAGACACTAGTTCCAGATACACCTCCTGAAACAACTAGGTATTTCTGTTCCAAGCTGCGACTTCTTTGTGTCACTACTCCCACCAGAATAGGCAAAGGAACTAACTGTAGCACAAGGAAACATATCTACACCTAAGGTCACCCAGCAGGGAAAAGAAAACACTCAAAGGCAAGGAGAAGCCAAGGAGTTCATGCTCATCAGAAACCACCTCCCACCTGGAAAGCACTTTTGACTCTGCAAAGCTATGGATAAACACTGTGAGAGGTCTGGTAGGAGAGTTTGACCTTTTAGCCTAGGAGAGGTAAGCCCACACCTTTAAGATATAAGTTCTGGTTTGGGTCCCTCTCAGTTGAGGAATAACAGTTTCTGACAGTTAAATAAAAATATTAATTTTCTTCTTGTCTTAATATTTTCGGTCAAAAACTCATTATTCAATTAGGTTTTGAAGATATTCTCAATAAAGAAATTTATTCCCAGAAATTTTTGGTCATTACTGACAGTATTCAGCTTAACTCCCTTAGCCACACTGGTAGCGACTCAGCTTCAGAATTCACTGCTCTATTTTATAACTACAATTCCTCAAAGAAATCTTGTGCTGTTGCTAAACCCCACCATGTAAGTAACAAACTCTTCTCACTATGAAAACCAATCAAAAACAGTTGGCCATTCAGCTTGTGAAGACAATCGAAGCTCACGTGAAGGAATCATGTGAAAGTTGTATCCCCACACATCTGGTACAAAATACCAGGATATAATCACGTAAGATGGCTAACGTATATTTTACATCTGGGAAACAGTGGCACTTTTTCTATTACGTTGATATAGTTCATTAGTCCTCTGCTGATCTTTCTGCAAGACTTGTCCAAAGAAAAGAAAAACAAAACCCTTACACCCTACTTCACCAACATGAATCCTGGCCATACCAAAGCCAACAACAGCCACTCTGAATTCAATAGTGATGTCTATGATAGAAATTCAATTTAAGGGGTGCTTCTAAGCATTGACAAATAAATTGTGATACCAGTCCTTGGGTGTGGTTTGGGAGCCAGTACAACTAAGGAACTTGAGTTAAGATTCATGCATGGGGGCAGTTATGAAGAAGAGGTGTCTGAGTTTTCCAGTATTACAAATACATCTGTGACTATGACAGCTTAAAAGATGTTGCTATCTGCCCAGGTGGGCTCTCTCTATTCAAGTTCCAGAACAGAAGATCACACTTAACAATTCCTCCCCTAGATTCATGAGAAACACTATCTAACACAAGAAGTGCACCTTGAAGGCCTTTTGCTTTCAATTTTTGATAAAACCTCACTTGAGACAAGCGTCAGAAGAGAACTACTTCTGTTGAAAGTGGTACTGTGGATACAGTAATTTCTGTTATGTTTACTTGGTAAAATGAATTGACATACATTGACTCTGCACTGTGAAATTGAATTCCTGTATTTATACAGAAGTGTATCACAGAGTAAGTTTCTCACTGGCAGAAACAGATTTCACAGATTCATAAAACTTTGTACATAATAAGGAATGAATTTCACATGAAATCATCACAGGTACTTTATTATTCACTGGGTACTTTATCATTTTTTAACCAAACTTTGGACAATTTTTATTTTTATTTTTTTTTTTTAAATATACCTACACAGATACAACGCACTTCAGTAGTTTTATGGATATAATTCCGATGACTTTTCAACATCAGAAAAAAAAAAAAGCATAATAAAATATTTGCTCTGCAGCTTCTATTTTCAGTGGACTTTAAAAGCCAGAAAGTCTTTTAATTCTTGAGCTTCAGGTAAAGAAAAGTCTAAAAGCTGAAAGTATTTCTGCTTTGCACTTCTTCCACTGGATCTAACTACATATATGTCAGAATCACCCTGGACAAGATTAAAGCTGCATGGTAAGAGACTGAAAGCGCAATGTTTATAAACTCGAAAAACAGCTCTGTAGTAATAGAGATACAAAAACGCTACACCTAGTTTAGGGTAGAATTTCCCACTGGGAACTGTTTGTTGTTGTTTATTTTCACATTTTTAGAGTTTCTTTTTCACCTTAAGGAAAACAATCTGTTAACAAAAAGAGAATTTTCATATACTGACTTCATAACAAATAATGCTTGTTTTCATGTGCAAGCTGCTTATTTGACACCCATCTAGTACACGGCAGAAATCTATATGATTTTTTTAAACTTGAGGCACTATGGAAATGAACAATCTTCTAATTAGATAGCTCTGCTATCAATGCATTAAACACAGGTCATGAATTCAAAAGAATGTAAGGGAAAGCCATTAAATTGCATTACATATACATATTTGAAGATCAAAAGTGAATCAAAATTGTTTACATATTTATGACTTTCAGAAATTTCACTATTTCTTCCAAAAATTCTACTGTCAATATCTTCTGCCTGAAATCACTACTTGATTTTAGGAGATTAAATCTCTGAAATTGACTTTAAAAGACTCATGAGATAAATTTTAACTTCACATTTGCTGTGGAAGCAACCTGTAAAATGATGTTTACTCCAGATAATGACTTCAGCATTTTATTAGCAAATTTGAGTGGTTATTTTGCAGATACTGTCAGCCTAAAAGGCTCAAGTTGGTTTACTTCACTTACAAAGTAACCAATAAGTGCACTAGAGTGTCTGAAAATAATTAGTAGCACAAGCAGTAAGGAAAGAAGAAAAGCTGGCAAAAA
>JAOWBP010080412.1:0-28053 GCA_028571105.1 Tragopan temminckii
GAAGAGAAGAGAAGAGAAGAGAAGAGAAGAGAAGAGAAGAGAAGAGAAGAGAAGAGAAGAGAAGAGAAGAGAAGAATTAAGCTTGGAAAAGACCATTAACATCATCCAGTCCAACAACCAACCCATCACCAAGCCCATTAACCCATTTCCCTCAGTGCCACATCTCCATGGTTCTTGAACATCTCCATGGATAGTGACACCACCACACTACTGAGCAGCTTGTTTCAATGCCTGCCCACTCTTTCTGAGAAGAAATTGTTCCTAACATCCAACCTGAAATCCCCCTGGTGCAACTTAAGGCCATTACTTCTTGTCCTATATGTACCCATATCCACATGCACCCAACATCCAACATCTCATCTGCTAGGCTCAGAGCATTGTTATGTGGGAGGATAAATATACTCGGCCTCATTTTCCACAGTGGGAATAGGTGGGATCATAGAATCATTAGGGTCAGAAAAGACCGCTAAGATCATCTGGTCCAACCATCAAATGATGCTGCAGGGAGCTGGACCAGCTGCCCAGGGCAGTGATGGAACAAGCTGCGGCCAAGAAGGCAGGCTCAAATCCAGCTGTGCACACTGGATCAGGGCTGCTGGAGAAGGCAAGCAGCTCGGCTGCGGTTGCTTATGAGAGGCACTAGAGGGAGACCGGCACTCGCCCACATTCCCATGCTCTGCCTCCGACACATCTGTGTCCACATCTGCCTCACCCCTGCCCTCACTGCTGCCACTGCCATCATGCTTAGGGACAGAGAGGAAGTTCTGTAGTACTGAGGATAAAGGATGCTCCCTCTCTTCCCACCTGGGGTGCAGGGACAGTCCTTGGTGGCAGCAGCGGAGAGACACGAGCTTGGGCTGTGCCTCCAGTGCACAGAAATCCAGCTTGGATGGACACGAGGAGTCCTCAGTTTAGCTGGAGCATCTCTGAGCCCAGAGAACTGTCCTGGGGGGCACAGCCAGGGGACCCCACTGCCACCTCCCCCTGAACCAGCTCCAGGAGAGCTGTTGGGGGGAACTCAAGCACCCTGCCCACCCTTCTTTGATCGGTGCACATCACACAAAGGACAGAAAGGGAAGATAAGGGGAAAGAAAAAAAGCCCATTGAAAAAAAGCAAGCTGGAGCCTGGCTGGAAAATGAAGCCCGAGGAAAATGTGAGAAGGTCTATTTTTAATCCCCAGCCCAACATGCTGGCAGTGGGGGGAACACCAACGAGCCACAGGCAGTGCCAGGTGGGGCACAGGGTTGCTCATGGTTACGCTGCTGTGTGGTGAGCACAGGATGGAGGCAGAGCTGCAGAGAACTGTGGCTGAGTCACGACAAGAATCCCTGCTAGCAAACCCCACTGCTTTCCTATGCCCATGCCCCAAGCCAGGACCTCTGCTAATGACAGGGCTAAGGGCTGGTCAAGCAGTGCCTGGTTGGGATTTTAGCATCCCCCATCCCTCCTCACCTAGGTAGTTGATGGAGAGGTTCAGCTCCCGAATGTCAATGTGGACGGAGCCCTTGGGGATCTGGATCACCTCCTCGTAACCTGCAAGACACCATGGGGTGGTGAGCAGGGGGGCTCAGCCTGTGAGCCCACAGCCAGCCCCATCCTATCAGCAGTGCATGTCATCTGTTACCTGGAGATTAAAACACAAAATGAGATGGTGGCAGAGCAGAGGTGCTCATTTAGCCACCTTTTGCAATTAAACAGAATGGGAAGGGGGGCAGGATCTTGGAGCCAGGCACCTGGGTGCCAGCTGTCATCAGAGGGGAGCAATGCACTCCCTGCTTTCAGCCCTTCCCACTGTTTCCCTGGGGCATCCTTCCCTATCCCATGTGTCCCCAGGAGCAGGTGACACCAACGTGGCCATGGTGAGCCACAGGACCCCAGGGTGGGTGATGCTGGCTGCCTGCTCCCTACCTCCCTCCGGCAGTGACTGGTTGAAGATGCCCTCGATGGTCTCACAGGAGCTGCCATCTCCCCCACACACACGGCACTTGTCTTCCTTGGCGTCAGAGCCCAGGACACGGTCACAGCCCACGTGCTGGGGAAAGAGCAGTGGGATATTAGCCATACTGGTGGGGCCCTGAAGCCCGCTCCCAACCTTAACCGTGCTATGAATCTATTATTCAATCCTTTAACATCCTCCAGCTTGGATTGGTAGTGGGGGTTGCAGTGATCCAGATGCAGACCTTGCATTTGGCTTTGTTGAACCACATGAGGTTCTCCTGGGGGCACTGCTCGAGCCTGCCCAGGTCTCTCTGGATGGCACTGTGTCCCTCGGGCATGCCACCACACCACAGTGTCATCTGTAACCGTGCTGGCCCTGCCCTCGCACTAAGCCTGTCCCACCTTGCATTCCCCATTGACGCAGATGTCGTTGGAGTCCTGCCGGCACGGCGTTCCATCCACCACAGCTGCAGCTCTCTCCGTGTAGAAGTTGAAGCCCTCGGCCAGGCAGTTGAGGGAACAGGCTTTCACCCCTCCTAGGAAAGATGTTGAGGTTTAAATGATGTCAAAGGAGAGAAAGAAAAGATGCAGAAAGGCAGACCTTGCCCTCAGCCTCCTCATGGCCTCATCCTGCTCTTCTCCCAGCTGTGCAGCTCCAGGTGCTCAGGATGACATCCCTGCCATGCAGAGGGACCCATGGCACTACCCAGACATTGTATGGACCAGTAGCAAAGTGAGACCCCCTGAATTGGACACTGAAACACGGTGAGACACTCATCTTCCTGCCCATCCTAGGAAACATGGGCAGTATGTGACAGGGAAGGAAACAAACTGACTTGCTCTTATGTGGTGTCAGTCACTTCTGGGTCACTTGGCACATTACAAAGGTTACTGAGACTCTTGAATCCATTTTACAGACAGGGAAGTTGAGGCAGCAGCTCATAAGCAATTTGTTCAGGATCACCCCAAAGGCTGGAACTGAACAGCCTACGTCCATCCTTAGTTCCAGACCATATGGCCAGAGGAAGCTTTCGTTTCTGTTCAGAACTGATGGGAACTGAGCCCTTCCCACCAGCAAAGAAGACTACAGCAAGGTGAGGAGGAAGGGGAAGGATGCTCAAGTTAGAGCTGAGCACCAGCTAAGGAACAAGAAGGCCGGGTCTGTGAATATTGCCTTATGGTGCTTGGGAATAGAACTGGTTAGGGAGAAAAGAAGCTGGGAGCAGAGAACTGAGCAGAGAAACTTCCTGTGTGCTGTCATTAGATTTTACTGAACTGGCCAAAGAGGACCCCAGCAGAGAGAAGCATCCCCAGGTCCTGGCAGTTTGCTCCTGCAGGCACTGGAGGCGGTCATGAGCTGCCTGCCAGAGCTGGGAAGCCCCTACATTGCAACAACCGAAATCTCCTAAATCTGCAAATCGTTATTACACATCAAAGGGGCAGACAGAGGGGAGGGGTGGCCCAGCTGTGCCTGGGAGCACCAAAACGCAGCTGGGGGGGGAAGGAAGAGTAAACTGGGGGGAGGGAGGAGCAGGAGGAGACAGGAGAGGGGAATTCAGCTGCTTGCAGGCATGCTGAGGAGCAGGATGCCTGGGCAATCCCCTGGAGAAGGTTCTCCATTGGCCCTCCCTATGGAAAACCAACTTCTACTGCACCCCTGCAGCAGCAGAGCCACCATGGAAGACAGTGAAGGTGTGACCCAGAAAACTCACAGAACTCAGTGCTCAGTGTGATGAGCAGTCCAAGGTCTGTAAGAGTGGGATCTGCTGTGGGTACCGACCTTTACCTGCTGTGCTGTGCCTCGAGGATATTTTGTTCCTCCTGCCTGCCCTGTCCCATAGTGGAATTAAAGCGCATTACAGTTTATGATGAGCAATCTCCTGTTTTCTGCAAGCCCCTGCTCCTCGCCAGCCCTCTCCCAACCCTGTAAGCCATTCCTCCCTCCCTTGGCTCTTGCATCCGCCAAGAGCAAAATGAATAACTAAGCGAATGAAACAAAATAAACAAACAATTAAAGCCGCATTCCATGAGGTATCTGCTGACTGCTGAGCTCTGAAAGGCTGAGCTCAGCACTTCTCGCTGGGGCTGCCTTTCGTTCCTGGGGTCTGGGCTGCAGCACCGTTATAAATCACCACCAGGAAAGCACCGTGTGGCCCCATGGAGAACTCAACCTCAGTCCACAGTGACTCTGTGGCTGACACCAGGCTTCAGTGCGTGGCTTGGTCCCATTCCAAAATGCCCATGGGACCGGTGCCCTGTGTGCCTGGGATGTTTCCCATCCAGGGAGGGACATCACTGTGAGCCTGATAGGTGAATGGTATCCTTGCACCACTGTGTGTTTCAGCAGGGGGGTGGCTGCAGGGTGCAGTGGCTGAGCTCAGCTGAGGAAGAGGCTCAGCCAGAGTGGTGAATGTCTCCTGGTATAGGGACATACGCCCCAAAACATCCTGCAGAGCAGCAGTGTTACCAGCAGAAGGGCAGGTGAGTGTCTGTGCTGCCACATCACTCACACTTGGGCAAAGAATTTGTTGGGGTAGGCGACAGGGATGACCTCTTTAGTCCCACCATGATCCCAGCTCATCCAAGGGCCCAGCATGAGCAGCCCATGCTGTAAACATCACAGAATCACAGAATCACAGAATTGTAGGGGTTGGAAGGGACCTCAGAGATCATCGAGTCCAACAGCAGCAGCTGCTTGATGCTGGGTCCCAGACACAAGGAACACACCACTTCTAGTCCCTTACTTGTAATGCCTGCATTTCCTTCCCTGCGTCCCTGCATGGGAAGACAGTGATACCCCCTGACACCAAGTAGTAAATGCCAAATAATGCAGCTCCTCGTGACCATCACCTAAAGCCAACCTGGAGATTTGACACAAGGAACTCCCACATCCCTTCAAGACGTGGCTGTGCCAACACTCACAGCCTCCTGGGAAGAGGACAGGTTTCATCACCTTATTTTATGGGAGGGGAAGCAGTGAGAGGAAGGGGCTAATTTGAAAGCCAAAGCAGAAATCATTTGGGGCCAGATTAAAATACAAAGGCTGATGTGCAACTGGGAAACCATCTCCTGGGCTCAGATCACTGGGGAAGAAAGAAGTCTGAGCAAGAGCAGCTCCAGCTGCAGGGTTATCTTCCACCTTGGCATCCATTGGGGTCTTTGTGTGACTGACTGCTTTGCAATTTTATTACATTTTTATTGATCCATCCCCTGCAGCCTCAGCACATCTGCTCCGGCTGCAGGAGCCCTGCTGGGAGGTGTGCTTATTTACACAGCTGTGAAGGATTTCCCCAGTCAAGTTCATTAACTACATGAAGGAGACGTGCTGTTCTTTCTCATTATTAAGAGATTTCTGCCACAGAGGCCTCTGCCTGCCCCCTCTCCTTGCTAGACAGGCAGGACACACAGGACTGACCTTGGAAGGGGGGGAATTCTGCAGGATCCTTAGTTTGGATCCCTTCTGCTTGGGTAAGAGCTGAAGCTCTACCTGGTGGTGCAGGTAGAGCTCTCCCCTTTGTCTCCCTCATCATGTACCAGGGTGAGGGTCCTGGATTAAACAGAGTGGTACATTGCTTTAGCAACTTGTTTTTTTTTTGTCTCTGTATTTGTTCACTTGGTAATTAAGAATAAGTCTCAAGGAAAGCAGCTTAACAGCTCCCATGCTGCTGGTTCTGCCAGAGCAAAGATGTTGAAGAGTAATTGCACAGAGCTGAGTGATGCAAGATAGGGGCATGGCAGGACAGCCTGGTGAGCAGCCTAGCAACCTGCAGCACACAGCTTGGAGGACCTGTTCTCAAAGAGATGGTGACCTACTGCCCACTTGGACCACAGGACCTATCCTGGAAGAGGTGGGGGACCCAAAGCACCGCATGGCTCTGCTCCAGCCCTGCTGCAGCCAAAGGATGCTCCAAGTAGCACTCACTCACCTCCCCGGTATGTCTTCCAGGTGTAGTACTTCCCTCGGAAGGGGACGTTATCAAACTCAGCACACTGCAGCTCTCGGAAGTCCTGGGACCCTGGTGGGCAGTCCTGCAGCCACAGACAGAGAGATGAGCACATAAGTGAAGCACTGCCTTACTGCTAGGGTGCTAGGTGATTGCAGGTCCAGCAGTGATAGCACCAGCACTCCGAGATGGACACCAGCTCTGATCCCTGCCCAATGCTGTAGGATGGCAAAAGGTATCAGGGAAACATCTTTTTTCCTAACTACAAGCCCGTGGACATTAAAGCTGTTATTTCCCAGATTCAAAGCTAAATTGTCTTACCCTGCAGCACAGTTGTTTCTCTTTGTTCCCTCTGAGGTCTAACGCCCACCCCTGGGAAGCCAGGTGCTGTAATGGGGTTTTGGGAGACTGCTGGGCTTGCACTCACAGAGTGCAAAGCAACCGCTGCTGTGTTGGTGCTGAAAGCCTCTGATCTTTTCCTTGTTATCTTTTGGGGCCCCATTTTGATGCCAAAGCCCCTTGAGCATGTAACACCAATCTGCCCTCTGAACCAGGTGGTGCAAACGTGCTCCATCCTGCTTGGTTCTTCCCCACTGCCACCAGCACAGCATGCTTCACCTCCCCCAGCCCCATAGCCTAGCAGTCCCGTGGCAGTGCATAACAGCCCAGAACCACACAGAAGGCTCACTGCTGCCTCCATACTGCAGCACAGTGCTCCCTGCCCACGTCAAAGCCCTGCTGACCCCTTGGCATTCCTCTTTGTCAGTGTGACGGTACTCACATCGGTGTTACAGGACCGATAGCGTTTCCGCTCCCCCAGGCAGTACTTCCCTCCGATCGTAGGCCTGGTAAACAGGGAATAAGAGGCAAAAAGCAGCTCAGGACAGCAAGCCAGCATTGGTGACAGACGGCTGCCCCAGGCCAGCATTGGTCCCTGGGTCCCGTACCTATGGGAACACCAAGACTTCTGTTACAAGGACAGGTTCTGCCTGGAGGAATTTGCATGCCTAGCTGCTAGCATGCAGCGGGATTGTCTGAGCAGCTGCCACCTTCCCCACTGACCTGAGCATCCAGGACAAGGCATGGCCACGTGCATGCACACCTACCGCGGGCTGTCGCAGTGCCGGACGGAGGAGGACACACCGCCGCCGCACGTCCTGCTGCACTCACCCCAGGATGACCAGGATCCCCAGGCACCATCCACACCCTCCGGCCGGGTGCCAAAGGGCACACATTCCCTCTTGTAGCACCACTGGGGAGAGACAGAGCTTCAAAGACCTTGAGAACAACATGCTTTCCTCCTCCCAGATAGTTCCCTGGCCTCCTTTGGACACAGGAGGGCTGGGATCAGTCTCGATCCCATGAAATTTGAATTCTGGGCTGTACTGGCCTCGGAGCCAAGTTTGCCATCACAGAGAGCACTCGCATCTCCCTGGGCACCATTTAGTCTGAGTCACAGCATCAGCATCTGTATGCGCTGTGTACTCAGAGATAGCAGGGATGCTCATGTAAACTTGCCTATGAAACATTTCCCTTGGACCTGGAAAGGATCCTGCACCCCCTGGAGTCAACAGTGATGCAAGGAGCAGGATACTGCCAGACCCACTGCTGTTCTCTGGGCACGATGCCAGACACAGCGTCTCAGGGGCTGAGATAATCCCAGGAAGGAAGAAACTGCTGTGTGCTCCTTCCAGGGGCTGATAACCCACCCTGGAGCTACTGGCACAGCTTCTCCCGGCTCCTTTCAAGCCAGGCTCTCTGCAGGCAGCACAGTCTACAGGGAATAATAAACCTCCCAGGATGGCTGGCTGCTTGCACAGCAGCACATTAGCAAAGGTGCAACCACATGCAGAGCATGCACAGCCCTTTGGTGTCCCTGCATGGAAGCACAGGGACTGCTGGTGCAGGATGCACACTCTGGTCAGAAAATAACCAGTAGTAAGTGGGGGGAAACAGAAGTATTTGAAAGAGACAAAAGCTGATAGAAAATCCCTAGGAGAAGAAGATTGTTCTTGTATACAGTGATGTTCAGCCACAGGAGCAGCCTAACCCCTTTCGATCTAATTTCCAGTAAAACTAAGAGAACTCTAAAAAATAATGCATTTCTCAAAGCCATCTGCTTTCCTGCACATGAGCTTCTCCAGCTTCTTAAGGATCTGAATTTTTTCTTCAATTTCTTGGGAATTATTTTTCCTCTAGTGGAAAAACATGAATCCGTTTTATGGTGGATGTCCCAGTCCTGATTCTCCATTGTCCCAAATACTGCACACAGGCTGCAAAGGGACTGGGAGTCATTAATGCTTTCCTTTAATAATTTCACACTCACTTTATGCTGGTGCAAATGAGGGTCAGAGGTGTGGTGAAAGAAAAGGGATGAACAATTCTTAAATCAAAATGCACTTCCAAAATACATGGCCATGGAAAATCCTATCTTCCCCTCTCAGCAGAGCATGAAAAATGGTCTGATATTTGAGTGTGCTCAGGGGTCCTGGTGGTCCTTGGCACAGCTGGGTTCCCATTGTGCATGGAATGGTGGGTGCTCTTGAATCAGCTTTGCACTCCCCAATAACCACAGTTATCATTGGACAAGGGATTCACCCACCCACTGCCAACTTGCCCTGTGCCCTGGGCTTCCTTACCCCCTTCTCAATGGTGTTGGTTTGGCAGATGGTCCCCTCTGCAGCAGGGATGCTGTTGGTTATGCAGCGGTTGCTTTTACTCAGACACCATAACTCACTGCAGACCTCCTGGAAAGAGAAAGATTTTGGGGGAGAGAGGGGGAGGGAAGAAGAAAGAGACAAAGACACAGAGCCGAGGTCAGGATTCACCCCGTGCTGGGGCTGCAAGGCTGGGGCAGTGCAGCAAGTCCCCTCCCCAGGGCTGGGGATGTTTCCTTTACTGGGTCTTCATTGCATCCCCCTGCAGGTGGGTCCAGGTCTGCTTCAGAGGGAAGCTGAGGCTGCTTGGGAATGCAAATGTAGCCCATAAGGCCTCACATCACATCTGCCATCTCCTGTCAGCCTAACAGTCGTGAAGGGAATACTCCTCTGGAGAGTTCAGAGCTGCTTTCAGAGCAGTCAAAACAATGCCAGATGCTGACAGAGCCCCTGAGCAGCTCAGAAGTGGGCATTTCTGCTTGCTTCTCTGCAAGGTCCTGGGTGCAGCTGGGTCCATGGAATGGAAAGGGCTGGGAACTCCACACCTCCTGGCAGGAGGTTTCCTGACCCATCCTGACTTCTCAGACAAAAAGCTTCCCTTGGTTGCTCCACTTGTCAATTCAAAACCCACCCGAACTTCAAGGCCATGGCAGACACCCTGCAAATCCATTACAACTGCTACATCAGAAAGCGCAGACCCGCTCTGCCCCTAACATCAGCCAGACTGGACTTCAACACCAGCAAACTGCAAAGCAACAGCTAAAAAGCAGAGCTGAGTTCCCTGCCACATTACTGCGCTGTTCCTACTCTTATTGAAGGAAGACTTTGGAAAACTCCCCATTTCACAGAGATCTCCAGCACTGCCACAGTGACCATGTGGCTGCCAGCTGGGCAGCTGAGAATCCTCAGGGCTTGGCACCAAAAGGGGTAAAAATGTGAGCTTATGGTTCCTGTGCCTCCCACTCTCTTTCTTGGGTTTGCAAGGATAGGGTGGCACTGGGTGACGCAGTGACAATGTGCCAATAGACCTCAGTTCTTAGATGCAATGGGGTTTTGGTTCCTAACTCTTACCACCAAAGCTCAGCTTTGATGAAGGAAAAGACAAGCTCTCTCCCAATCTAAAGAGGCACTGACCCCTCCATTGGATTGTAGAATCATTAAGATTGGAAAAGACCTCTAAGATCATCAATTTTAGCTGTCAGCTCATCACCACCATCCGTAGTAACCATGTCTCTAAAATCGCGTTGCACTCCCAGAGCTATTACAACTATTGGGAAGTAGGAACTCATGCAGTCCTACTGTGTCACCAACAGAATGGACATCCCAGCTCCACCAGTTGTATCTGTTCACCCCACCATCATCAAGCCTACTAATAATCTGCTTTGTGCTAGCATGGAGATGGAGAAAGCCAGAAAATAAAGGGATGCTGACATGCTTGCACCACTGCCCTGCAGTTTGTTTATGTGGGACATGGGATGGGTGGATGTACACATTTACCCAGATTTATGTGCACTCACTTGAGCCCCTATGCCCTTTGAGCTACTCCCAAACACGCACGAAGGGCTGGGCTGGAAGGGTCACTGCAAGGACATCTTGTGCTTTTGTGATCCTTGCGTATATACAGGAAGAGCCTGACCAAGTTAAAAATGAGCTGGGAAACAGGCATGTAAACGTGGAAAACTTCCATTCCACTGCCTCTGATTGAGATGAGGAGGGGCTCTGACTGCAGTCAGTAGTGCAACTTGGACTCTTCCTACTGCTGCAACTACTCTACTTCCAGGACACTCTGGGAGAGCCAAACTCAGGTGTCTGTTCACCAAGATGAGCCAATAAGATCATTGGGAGGAGGTTTAACATCAAGCCATACTACACATTTGAACACTTAGAGTGGTAAATTGGTTCATACTGGATTACTTCAATGGCAAACAGTGGGCTTGTTTGTTCATGGGGATGGGCAGTGGTTGCAAGAGAAACTAAACCTGATCTAATCTGTAGTGTCTTATCCTTCTCCAGCTTCAGGGTTTGGATCAAGGTGGATACACACACGTGTGTCCATCAGACAACACAGATGCTCACTGGTGGATCCTCTGCTTTCTTGAGGAAAAGGAGTTCAATCAGCCATTAAGTGTACACACCTTCCACTTGCCACTATGCTCAGGCAGTCAGCAATGTTCTGTATGTTAAATACAGCAAAACGTCAGACTGAGACCCAGGAATCTCCTGAAACAATCTCTCCTTTCAGTGGTTTCTTGTATTCAGATCCCAGGGGATGACAGTGCAACGGGGATTTAGATGGGCAGCTCTCTGACGCATCTACAGCACAGTGCCGCACCTCCTTTGGAAGAGAGAAGTTTCTCCTCCTAAGTTGGTGCGTGTAGCACAATGACTTCTAGTAAGGATCACAAAAAACAGGGCTGTGTACTAAGTCCAGTGGAGTCTGGAGGTGGGGACTGCAGCTTGGGATACAACAGCAGCCAAGGCATGGGGCAGAGGCAAGAATCCCATGGGATAATTGGATGGAAACTGGGCAGCAGCCAACCCCTGTGGATGTGAAACGACCTCCTCTGTCCTCTCCCAGGGAAGCAAGGTGGAAAGCTCACAGGGAACGTGCAAGTGCCCCTCATTACAGGGGGGCAAGCAGGCTAGCAAAGCAGAGGAATGACCCCATGGATCTTTGCAGCCCCAATCCTCCACCCCCTGGGAACCGATAGTAAAGCAGGAAGGCTCTCTACCCCGTATTTACACTGGCGAGATTTAACTCCGTACTGGAAACGGCACTGCTCATCTGCATCATAGGCCTGACCCGGAGCCACTGTGGGGTAGATAAAGTCTTGCTTGGGAGGAGCGTTGTTCAGGCATAATCCCATCCCAGAGCTGGAAACAAAGAGAGGAGAATCAGAGTTTGGAAAAGCTTTTGGGAATGCACTGCAGGAGAGGAACAGCAGCACACCTGGATCTTCCTGGGGCTCAGCTCACACACGCTTGGCTGCTTTGGGGGGATAATTTTACTGCCCTCCAGTAGGGAAACCTCTGAGCACAATCAGTGCTGAGAAAGCGCTCTGAAATCTTGCTGTCTGCATCCCCAGGGCTGGGTTTTGGGAAGCACTTTTGGCACATGCAGCTCTCAGAGTTTTAATCTCAATGTTTTGCAGGCTGCTGCCAGCCCCTGGCTGTCCTGCTTAAGTCAGGTACAGCAGACCCCATTTGGCACAGCATGGGTGGGTGCAAGAACCCTGTACTGCTCGCAGAAGCAGGGGTTGGTGGAACCTCTGCCCTCCCACCATGCGGCTGCAGAGCTGTGGCTGATGGTGCTGAGCACAGAGAACCCCTGCTCTCCAAGCCCGTCCTTCTGCATGCCAGAACTTTGGAGGAACATCCAAATTTTGCAAGAAACACGCCTTTCCCTCCCTCTTCCTCACTGCTCAGAGCTCTCCTTAAATCAAAGCCCCTGTCACCACTCCCCCGGCCCCATGTCCTGGGGTCTCATTCACACCACAGCTCCGGCATGGATGGGGCTCTCCAGGCTGTGATTTCCCATGGGGGCTGCCACAGATTTGCTGCTGTCTGTGCTGAGACCTCAGGGTCACACAAGGACAACAGCCACGATACTTTCCTGATGTTCTCCATGCCTTGCCGTGCATCCAGGGGTCAAGGGCGAGGAGGGCAGATTTTGCTGTGGCCAAACATGAGCTGCGGGCTGTGGAATGTGGTGATAAGCCATGCTGCTATGGCCAAGCTTTGTGGGATGGAGGGCAGCCCCTTGGGATATCTGCCTTTGTGTTACAATGGCAGCATCACAGCTTTGGTCTGTGACCCTAAATGTCTGGTATTCAGACTGCCCCAAGCTTGCTCCTGCCACGATGATCTTACACACTGGCTTCTCTCGTTTGTAATTTAAGTACTGCCCAGTCCTTCCATTAGGCAGTGCCTGTATCCTCCCACAAACCTCAGCAAAATAGATCCCAACTGCTTGGTTTTTGAGAAAAGCCCCAGGGAATGCCTGAACCTTCAACAAAAGCCCCAGGCAAGGTAACAATATCAAAACTTGGGGACTTAGGAGCCTAAATCCCTTCTCCTGGATCCTAGAGGTGCTTTGGACAAAAAACACCTGAAGTTGCTCATTCGTCTCTAAACTTTCCTCCTCAGTGTCTGCAGAAGCTGCATATGGGTGCAGTCCCAGCTCTGTCTCAGATCCTCCTTCTCCACCTTCCCTATGATTCTTGGCTGAACTTCAGCAATGTCTGAATGCCCCCAGAAGCTACAGATTTACGTGTGAAGTTTCTGGAAGTGTGGAAGCTAATTAAAGGTCTCACAGATGCAGGGTAGAGTTAGCATCTTTAACAGGAAAGTCTAAAGGAAGGAAGGAAAGCACATGCCTCTTGGGATGGGGAGAGGTGCTGGGAGACAAGACAGTAGGTGCATGGGCTGTGTGCTTTGAGAGCTTTTCTTTGGCTTTACCCACTCCTCACAAGGGATTGTGAGAGGCTGGAGGCGTGTACTGGTTGTGAGGTAGAAAGGAGGGCAAGATGATATGGATTCCTTACTCCAGAAAGCTGGTGATATAATCCCTGCTGCATGTAGACCATACGAAGGGGTTGGTTTTCATGGTGATGTGAGCAGCCATCAGCTTGGCTGTTTCTTGCCCGCGGGAGCCACAGCTGTTTCCAACCCCATCATGATTCATGCCAAACCTAGAAAGCAGTACCAAAGTATTAGAGAGATGATCAACCATAAGAAGGGTTCTGCAGCTCCTGTTGGCAGAACAGACCAACAGGAATCTTTCTTCCCACTGGCTGACCATGGGGACTCCTTGGCATGGTACTTACGTGTGGCCAATCTCATGGGCAATTGTGAAGGCTGTGGCCAGGCCAATGTCCTCATTGATGCTGCAGCTTCGTTCTCGTTCACACATGCCACCCACTGGGGCCAGGCCTAGGGAAGGCAGATGGAGCAGTCACATAGCACAGAATATCCCAAGTTGGAAGGGATGGGGCATGGGTTGCACTGGGGGGCGTAGGGTCAGCACCAAGCAGCTGAGATGGGCATGGGTTATACTGGGGGACCTAATGGGGCACTTCATGCTCACTAACACTGAACACAGCCTGCTCAATAGCAAGTTTCTTCTTATCGGTTTCACTGGGTATCGGTACGAAGACATGGGTTTTATGGGTTGGGGTACAGGGACACAGCACTATCAACTAATTTTGACAACAGCAGACTAAGAAATGCTGAAGATGGGTCAAAACCCAATGAATTTCATATCTAACAGTCCTTGTCTCAGCAACAGCACTGCTGATGGGAAAACAGGTCATTTTATCAGGGGGCTGGAATCAGCCACACCAGCACTTGGTCACTCAAACCCTACCAGGGCAGCCTGGACAACCAAGTAGCCTGGAATCCAGCCTGACCACCTGCATCTGGTCCTGGCTGACACCCACCAAAATGGGAAATCCACCCTGACTCTATCCGAAGGGCTGGAGAAAAGAGAAACCCCTCTGGGATTTGGGCAGCAGATTCCCCTGACTCTCTGCCACCCACTTTCCCAGTGCCACAGACTGTGCCCCACTGCTAAGGGCTGAGGAAGGGACAAACTCAGTTCCAGGAATGGGCCAACCCACCACAAGCCCTCTAGCTACCACCACCCTCCCAGGCACCTCATCCACAGCCACATCAGGTCAGAGATCCACCAAATTTTCCTTTTTAACTGCAGTGATTCACAGCAATAATCCTTCCCTGACTGCTTAGTCTAGACCAGGGCAAGACAAATTAGGAGCTACAGCCAGAGAGAGCGGCAGGGTCTGTCTGCGTCTAGCAGTTTAAATAAAGAACTCCCTTTACAGTCATCACAAAAAAGTCTTATTTCTCTCTGCTAAGCCAGGAATACTCCACTAGGCTATGGACCAGCCCTAGATGCAAGCGGTTCTTAATCATCAGGCTGGACCTGACCCAGGGATATAACAGAGAAGCGTTCCAGAGCCCATCCGTCCTCTGGGTTGCTGCTTTTAGTGTTTACAGAAGTAAGGAGGCTACACGGTCTGGCGGGCTGGAAACCATGGGCCTGTTCCTGGCTTTGCTGCTGGCGCTTGCGGGAGCATTGGGCGAGCGCTTCTCCTTCGGTCGCTCATTAGGAAACACAGATGGGGCAGCCCTCCCGTACCATGCTCTCAAAGATGTACATGCTGGTTTGGAGAGCCTACAAGCAAAATCCTACCTACCCAGTGTGCCGCAGGGCTTATTCTTGTAGATGCAAATGTCGTATCTGCAAAGAGAAGGAGAAGGCGGCATTAAGAACATGCACGATGTCGGCAACTCCAAAATCTTTCACAAACGCTTCTCAATCTTACCAATGATTCATGTACAAAACAGCTCATGCAACACTTCTGGCATAGAAAGTACAGACTGCAACAGGTAAGAGATGCCTCAGATCCATATTTTGCAATACTCCCAGGCTGAGACACGCTGCGTTCTTTTAAGGATAGCTCCGACGTATGGGTCACTTAACTACTGAGCAACACTGGATGGGGTCAGAGGTGGGGTTTTGATGAAACACAGTGAGCCAGCAGCCTTGAAGCTCTGTGGGTTTGGCTGGATGGCCCAGTGCTACTCACGAGCATCCAGCACACTGCTGTGAGCCAGGCACTTCCCTTTGGGGAGGATCAGGCTCATGGAACTGCCCCGACTGATGAAGACCTTGTGTCTGCACACTCAGGTCTGTCGCATTAAATCCTATCAATCGAACACGCAGCTTTGATTTATTTATTTTTTTAAACAACACACATTTCAGTTTGAAATTGTTTCACTTCAAAATTCACTTTCGTTTCATTATAACGGTAATGCAATTTTTTTTTAATGATTTTTTTTTTTTTTCCTCAGCTTTGTTCTTTACTGAGAATTTTCCAAACAAATTCAATATGGGTCAATTCAAAATGACTCTTTCCTCTGTTCCTGGCCTGGACTTTCAGCCATTGCATCAAGGAACTGACTGCACATCATTAGCTGCAAATGAGGAAAAGCTAAACGAGGACAGCAAAGTACAATTTCCTCCCAGCTGAAAGGCAGAATCCTTGCAATGGGACACCGGCAGCACCTCCAGAAGATGGAGCATAGGCCAGAGAGTGAATATTGTTGTTTACGTGTAGAGATGAGCTGCATGCACTCCCTGCCTCTGTTTACATTCCTTCTCCATGTTCTGCTCTTTGTATGGAGGGCAGACTCAAATATTTGGGTTTTTGCAAAGCTTTGGCAACACTAAGTTTAAATCTACACAGGGAACAGCTGGGTGGTGGGCGCTGCTCCTTGGTCATGAGGTGCATTTCAACCCAAGTGTGATTTGGGTGCGTGACACTGAGGACACTGACTGTGATGTGATTTTTGGGACTCCTGAATGGGCAGTTGACCTTCTGACACCACTCCTGGTGGACTCACGGAAACGAAAGCAAAAAGGAAGCAAAGTGGCAGCACACAAGGGGTTAATTGCAGCATGTTCCTGGTGATGGCTCCTGTCCCTTTGGCCCCCAGTGCTCTCTCAAAGTGTCCAAACCTCTCACCTCCGGCAGGAAGCCAAACAATTGAAAAACATTTGTTGCTTTGTTTCGAGCGTATCTGTGACAGCCTTCGGAGGCTCCGATTCGACACGTCTCCAGGAGAGCAAAAAGCCCACAGCTCAGCAAGATGTTATCAGAAATTTATGAGCAACACAGCCGGATGTGCTGGTGCTGTCCAAGCTGGGCGGCGAGTGGCTGAGGGTTAGCTCAAACATCTGGTGTGAGGCTGAAGAATTCGGAGTCTGCACTCATGTCCCACATGTGTGGAGGAAAAGCAGATGCTACAGCTCTGGGAGGATGAGATTGGGGCCAAGGGGATGCTCTGCTTGCTTCCCCTGAGCACTGTATGGGCTCATGGGATGCACACAGATCCACCACTTAATAGGGAAAAAAAAAAAAGTGCAACTAAATCTTACAGGGTCCCTGCCCCACCGGCCAAGCAGTGGCTCTCTGGTGCCCAGGATGCAGGCAGTGCCTGGGTGCTGATAGCTGCTTCTTGGCACCCTCCATCCTCACAGCTGTCCTCTCCATGGCCTCCATTCTTCCAGTTTTCCCGTCAGCATTCTCTGTGCTTTCTTTCATAGCCTCTGCTGTTCAGGATCAGGCACACAGTTATTTCAATGGGGATTATTTGTGCCATGTGTGAAGGTTCAGATGCTTTCATCCAGCTTGGGAGCGGTCTAATTCAGCATCCAGCTTAACCTCACAGAATCATAGAGTTGGAAATGACCTTTAAAGGCCATCTGGTTCAACTCCTCTGCAACGGGCACAGACACCTACAGCTCAATCAAGGTGTTCAAAGCCTGATCCAGCCTGACCTTGAGAGTTTCCAGGGATGGGAACCTACTGACCCAGGCCATTTGTACAGGAGTGGGGACAGGCAGGCACCTCTAGGACTGTTCTTAGATGAGATGAAGTCACTTCAAGGGAGATCTACCAGCTACAAAGGAGAGAGCTCAGTCCTACACGTAGGCACACAACATGAGGGAAGTCAGATCCTATGTTGGCTGGAGACCCTCTGCCATTGTCATGATGCTCAAGTCACACTTGTTTTCTCTTCTCTGTCCTTCACAGAGGAAGCAGGTTGGGCTCTCTGTCTCAGTAGGCTGCTGAAGTCCAAGGACTCTGGGATGTGGTCCCACCTACAACATGCACTGCTGTACATCCTGCTCTATGGACACGCTGATGTACAAATACCCACGGCTGCAAACTAAGCTCCTTGTGAGCACAGCGACATGGAGAGAAGACATTGGAGGATGGATGATGGTTATCTGAACTGCAGTAATCTGCATTGCTGTGACAGAACAGGCAGGCAGCTGGGCTGAAGTCAGCTACTGCCAAGCCAGCTTGTTGGGGAATGAATGGAAGGATGTCTTGGATGAATCACGTGGATGGAGGTGGAAGAGAGCGCTGCCAAGGTTGGGACTTTCCTTACCTGGTGATCAGCACTGCAGTGTCGTGGTTAGCTATGCCGTTCTCAGGGATAGCATTCCCGTTGCCGTTCCTGTTCACAATGGATTTCTGCCATTTGCAGAAGCTGTCCAGGGATTTCCCAGCATGGTGGTTAATCTCCAGTGTGGGCTGGAATGGAAGCAATATAACAGCATGTTCCCAGAGAAGCTCTGATGTGAAGGCACTGATGATTTCCATGCCAGCAGAACACTGAAACCAGTCCAGATACCCACCCCCCTTCACAGACACCAAGAGGAAGCACGACTTTTTAGAATCATAGAATCATTAAGATTGGAAAGGACGTCTAAGATCATCAAGTCCAACCATCAATCCATCCCCACCATGCCCACTAAACCATGTCCCCTTCAGGAGTACTAAAACTACTTAAGTCTCTCAAAAGCTACCTTATACTAGAGTCTCATCTTCCCACATTTGAAAACAGTTCCCAGCTGCCTTTGGAAGCACGTGGTGCACCCAGAAGACGGTATGGGGTGGGATGTTTTCCAAAGTAACATCCAGAGGGAGCACACAGTTCCCCAGAGGGAGTGCAGCAGCACAATGCAAGCAGCTCAGCAAAGCCCAGCTTACCTGATCCTCAGTGAGGAGAATCAGCCGGGTCACCAGGATATTGACAATATTGCCCAGACTCGAGTCCTGGAAAAGTTTGGCAACCTGACCTCCAAGAAACAAGAAAAGACGAGTCTTAAAAATGAGCTCGGTAGCAGAGTAATGGGACAGGCAGCTGGAAGGTGGGCACATGCTGGGCACCCATATGGGAAAACAGCATTGCCGAGGGGTGTAAATACAATCCTAAAGGAAACAGAAATGGGAATGAGACTCCACGTTACTATTCAGATTGCAAAATCTCCTATAACTTGTTCAGACCGTGGTGTCTCCTTCTGGAGAGGTTTGAATGGTGAAGATGGAATCTTGCAGCACCTACACCTTGCTCCCTAGGGTGCAGAAGCTCTATGGCTCTGGCATTATGCAGCCTTAGGGATGGAGCTTTGCTGGCTGCCTGTCAGCATGGAATGAGACAGCATCTCCCAGAAATCTGCTGCCACACGGTGGGTGTTTTACAGCAGATGAAACAGTTTGAAACTGTATTGTTTTCAAATCTGGCATCTGCTTTAGAAATGCAAACAGAGCAAGCCATGAAAAGAGATCCTACAGAGGACAAGACAAAGAACTATCACAAGAGGGGCTTTCATAGGTTTGATGGATAACCTCCAAACTCATCTCACCTCACAGGAGGACTCAGCATGACCAGTTGAAGCTGTTAATGCATCTAGCCTGGCATCCTGCTGCCAGCAATGACCTCAACGTGATGCTGCAGAGGAAGCTCCTCTGCGGTAACCCAGAGACACAGGCAGAGCTGTATGGAAGATCAGGGGGTACTTCTCCCTACCCCTCACACTGATCAGCCCCCAGGCGTGAGAGCTGACTGTCCTTATGCTTTCCCATGTGTCTCTCAGCTTGGCTGGCTCCATTTGCATTGCTAATTTGAGATGAGAGATGCTGCTCAAAGAAAGGCCTTTGTTCTCCCAGTCTAGATCTGGCCTAGTGTGGTCACAGAGGCCAGAGTTTAGCTCTCCTGAAGTGCCTCCCAATGTACAACAAACAGTCCCTGCAGGCTTTGGAGTATCACTGCTCTGGGGCAGTGGCAGCATGTCAGGATTGTTGCCTGGGAAGGAGCACTACAATCTTGGAACAGATCACACTTCCCCATTGTGCTCCCTCCGTACCACTCGTCATCTCACAGGAAAAGCATGTCCCACCCTTTGCCAAACCCAGACATGTGGGGTTCAGAACAGGCTTTACTCAGCTTTCTCTCTGCTGCTGGGTACGCAAGCCTCTGGGCTCCCCAAGCTCCATGATGTGGTTATAACACTTACAATATTCATGATGGCCAGGATGTACTGCTCTATGTCCCGCCGGCCGTGGTACCCCACCATCATTTTGTCAGCCACCACCAGGGTCTCCACGTAGCGCTCTGTGCTGACGGATCTCTTCAGGGGCAGCTGGCCTCGCTGGCTGTGGTTGCCTGATGGCTTCAGTGGGGATGGCTTCAGTGTCCTCAGCCACCAGTGCCTCCCCTTCCAGGGCTTCTCATCTGAAGAGGAAAGAAATTTGGCTGCTGCAAAATCACAGAGGTGAGGGGTGGACAGCTTGGTTTTGGCGCTGGGAAGGAAAGGCATTGCAAGGCTCTGTATGCACCACACATGGACCCAGCATACACCCAGCCCTGTTCTTGTGCTGAGCATTCCCAGGGGCTCTGCTGGCATCCTGCCGCCCTCCTGCCTGTGCCCACCCTGCTGCAGGCACCTCCACTGCTGCTCTATGGCACGGCCCTGCCCTCAGCTCCGTCATGGAGAAGAGCTGTGTGGATTTAGAAACTACACAGACATAATCTGACAATAAAGCCACTGCAGATCATTTCCTCTTTCCTTTTCCTGCCAGGACCTGAATTTAGGACTTGGCTTTTCCTCCGCAGACATGGCTGCAGCCTCCAAAGCAGCAGCAGGTTTGTAGGACTGAGCTCCAGCCTTCAAGCGCTACTGACCTGACTGCAGAGATGTCCCCAGCGGGGCTGTCAGCTCTGCTACATGGCTTGAGCCCCACTGTAGGGCAGGAGAGCTGTCTGTGGGGAATACAGCACTCCTGTGCAGTGAGGAGAGCTGGCTGCAACCTCCTCTGCTCTGATGCTGGATCGCACTGTACTTGGAGAGCCTGGGTGCCACAGGGGCCAGGGGCTTCACCCAGGCTCTGGGACACAGACTGAATTCTGGCAAGGATGAGAAGGGCACAGGCATGCGGGAAAGAGGCTGAGCATTTGTGAATTATGATTTCTCAATCCTAAATTGGCCAAATCTGGGAGGATTTTTGTAAGAACAATAAGAGAGAATTTTTTCTCAATTCCACCCTCTATTTACAAATCTTAAGGCCCTGCTGTGAAGAAGAGAGTACAAGAGTATTCCAAAGACCAGGCCACCAGAAATGCTTAGCATGGGTAAAAGTAAATACATAAATAAAACTTTCTTAAATGCAAGAGGGTGGATTTGTCTATTTGCCATAGAGGGAAGCATGGACTTTCCCAGCCTGCACTGGGATGGACTGAAGACATTTGGTGGGCACAGATACCTAGCACGCCGCAGGCTGCATCCATGTGTGGGTACTGGAGGGATGATCGCTTGTACACAACGTGGGGGCTGCCCTTGCCCTCATTCCCTGCGCTGACGTTGGCTCCTGGGCTCAGCGGTTCGATGAAATATTCCTCCTCATCTGCAACTATTACCCCGTGCTGTGAAAGGAAAGAAACAGAGGAGGTAGGGAGAGAAATGGGTGACATGCTAGTGGCTTCTCATAACGAACGTTCTGATGGTTAGTCCCTGAATTTCTGGGAACTGGCAAATAGCTGAGAGGACATGCAAGATTCCTTCATTTCTGCACAAACACTGAATCATACAAAGCTATGGACCAAAGCAAACTGAGCCAGCTGCTCATGGATGCCTCAGGACATCCACACTGAAGTTCTGAGAAAATCACACTCATTCCTTGCAAAATTGCTTCCTATTCCATACATTGATCTATTTAAGATCTGTCTGTGGGATCCTAAGTACCATGTCTTCATGTATCAGCACAACTCAGCAGTGAGAACTACCTCCTTTGCTTTTCAACCTCACCCAGAAGCCTTTGGATGCTGCTCAGGACCTTAACACCAGCTGGGAAACTCAGGCACAGATCTGTAGAGGAGTGTGGATGGTCAGAGGATTTTGTGAAATGTTGAACCTCTGCAACGTGAAGTCTGATTTTCATTGAGATTTTCAGCCAGAACCTTTCCCTGCAGCCTAAAATCCTGCAGCTACCACTTCCCCTTTTACACCCCAAATATCCATTTCTATCAGATGACTTTGTTTCTGCTCCTGTATTTGTTGATTTAGCTATTCAGATATATTTTTTGTTGTTGTTCTCCCATCTTTGAATGAACAAATCGGGGCTATAAGCCCAGACTTTGCCTTCTACCAATGGACTTCCTTGGGAGACCACAACAACCAGTGGGAGCAGCCACCAGCAGGATGGGCAACCCAATTCACCAGCAGCTCCTCTCTGGCTGGTCCTACCCTTGCAGCAAGCTTTGCCTCTGCATAAAAGATTTGGGCAACTTAAAAAGGTTCAGGCAACATAAAAAGGTTCCTTCAGCCTAAAGTAACATGAAGAAACTCATCATTCAGTCTCACCTCCAAGAAATGGAGGTTTTCTACCAGCTGAACTTTTACCAGTGAGCAACCAAGGCATAAAACTTCCTGGCTTTGCTCAGGCAGACCTAGAGTATACCCAGAGTCTCAGCCTTATATCATCTGGCCATCCTCCCACTCTGGGTGCACGGACCCCCAGTGACGGGATGTCACACAACAGGATGGCACGTGGCACAACAGGGACAGGATCTGCTGTACGGGTGTGGGAAAGCAGATCTCTGCAGAACACCTCGAGGTCCTTACATGGAATGAACCATCCGTGTAACAGCATTACTGCTGGGCAAGAGGGGAGAGCCTCTCCGAGGTGGTTGCTGCCTCCGCAATGGGTCTCTCCCCGCCTCCCTCCCTGCTACAAAAGCTGAATCGGGGCAGTGTGCGCGCGGCGAAGTCCCCATCTCCAGAGTGCCGGGGGATTTCCTCCTGCACCAGGCCCTGTTGCTCTTGGCTCCGCTCCACCTTTTCAAACACAAGCGAGGTACTGTGAGGTTAGCCTGGCGAGGGCTGCGGCGGAAAGCTGAGTGTCGGCCTGAGAAGCCAGCTGGCTGCCGGCATCGCGGGACGGGGAGAAGGAGGTCACTGCCGGCTTGGGGCAGAGCAGCAGGAGGGGAGAGCACATCCTGCCTGCAAACCAGGAGCTACTGGGAAAAGGTCCTTCCCAGCCACCCGGACACTGCGATCTGCAGCTTCCTTGGGGCATATAAGAGGTCCTGTGACTCTGCGGGAGTGAAGCTCTGCTGTCACGGGACTCTGACCCCGCAGGCCAAGCGCTGAGGTCTGGGTGGTGGACGTGACACACGCGTGTTGAAAGCAGGCGGCGAGAGGCCCTGAGAGAGATCTCTGTGGTTTGTGGGGGAGCTGAGCTGGATATCCTGTCTGTGATTCACCCAGGTCAGCTGCAGAGCAGAGATGGTTTATTCTATTAGCTTACAACCACGCTTCGGAAAGGCACTGCAGCTTGGCCCGTCCACCTCCCCTCACATGCACTCACAGCTGACGTCAGCCCGGCAGCGGGGCCATCTGCCCGGCTCCAAACATCTCATCTTCCCCACTGACTTCAGGAGGGCAGTGCAGACGGAAGCAGACACCAAGGGCTGAGAACCAGCCTGTACAGCAGCCTTTGAGGAGCTCTGACGCAAGAAGAGAGACAGGCACATTTCTCTCCTGAGGTTGTTTATGCCTATAGCTGCAATCTGCTGACTGGAGGATGCGAGCCCTCCGGCTGTTGTACAGACACAGCTCTGCTGAACCCAGGCCTCCCCAGGCTGCTCCTGCAGGCTCCAGATGCTTTGTTCTGGGTCCTGCTGGCAGCTCGTGGCTCTGATGTTTTGGGAAATTGGCCATTTTGCCCTTTGCCCTCAATTAAGCCTGGGTGAGTTGTATCCCGCTCTGAGGCCTGCTGCACATGGACACAGCAGCGGGGCCGGAGTCACAGAATCATGGAATCATTATGACTGGAAAAGACCTCTCACATCCCCAAGCATGACCATAACCTTTCCCACCATGCCCACTGACCACGTCCATCAGTGCCACATCTCCATGGTTATCAAACACCTCCAGGGACGGTGACCCCACCACTTCCCTGACAGCCTGTGCCAATGCATCATCACTCTTTCTGAGAAGAAATTGTTCCTAATATCCAACCCAAATCTTTCTTGGCACAGCTTAAGGCCATTACCTCTCACCCTATCGATGGAGTGAACCTATTGGCAGCTGGGGTGCAAGCATTTGAGCACAATCCATTTTACAGAGCTACACATAAATTGTACAGGGATGTTGGAGTTGGACATGGCTTGGCACTTATTACCCATTTTCATGCCTTTGTGTTGGGATCTTTTGTGGAGTCATCCCTTTCCCATTCTTTTTTGCACCCCATAACCAGCACTGGTCCCAGCCTGTATCCATTTAACACCAGAACACAGCCTCATTTGCATCATCTAGGAGTCCTCTGTGATTTTCTGTCCTCACCTATCCCCTGCTAAGCAGACCTGGTGCTGCCTGAAGGCTGCAGGACAGCAGGAGTGGAGCCAGGAGGGTTTGGCTGCTAATCATTCAGAGGTGATTAGCACCTCTGGGTACACAGGTCTGCTCGAGTGGAAGTGCAGCCCCACTCTGCCAGCTAAAGGCACTCCTTGGCCAATTTCCTGGCCCTGCTGTCCTCATGAAGCCTGATCCTTCTTCTTGCTGATGCCTGTAGCTCTCCATAACAGAAGAACAGAGCTCAGAAAAAGGAGAGGTTGCTGGATGACCCCCTGTACCTCTTTGTGCCTGGCTGCATTTCCCAGACAATCCCTGGTATTTCTCCAGAGCTGGATCATCTGTGGACTAAAATATTCCAGCATATGTGCAGCCGGGCCATTGCTTGCTCTGCTCTTGGTGCCCTCTGAAGCACAAAGTAGACTAACGCTGGATCGCTTCTGGCTAGTAGTATTCAGCTACCCTTTGACTCTTCTTTTTAGAGCATCAGTAAATTATCTAGGACTTCAGCAGAAGTCCTGTATCTAAACAAAAGGCTAACTCGGGAACCAAGAATTTATGCAACTCTGATTTTTGGCTGTGAGATGGAAACATTAGACTCTCTGATATAATGAGTCAGATTCTCATTTCTGTTAATAACCCGCAGCACTGTTCTGGCAATGTGATTTAGCAATAAATCAAATGCAAATTCATTCCCATTTGAAAGCTCTTCCACACTCCCAAAGTGCTGCTAAGAGGTGGGGCTACAGCACAAATATGAATCTGGCCTAGAGAGTCTATTTCTACTTGTTGTTCCTCCAAGGGAGCCATCATTCTTGGGATTCAGTAACGGGGTATGTTTGCTCCATCCCTCCATCTGGTAGGTCTTGAAATGTGCTGAGTGAGCCAGAAATATCAGAAAATCACAGAAAAATAAGGATGGAATTCCTTAACAAGTACTGAAAGAGCTAATGAATCATACCCAGAGTATTTTTGAGAGGCATTTGTCTGGCTGTCTGTAAAGATCTCCAATGATGTTGAGGCATGCACTCTTCAAGAAACCTCAGCTATCCTTAGCACTACCATCTACCATTAAACTTTCCTAATAAATTTAAGACCGTGATGTCTAATCTTAGCTGTTGGAAACAAGCAGAACAGATCATTCCCTCCTCCTCTGAAGCAGCTTTGCTGATTTGAGGCATGCCATCTTGTCCCCACTTGGTATTCTCTCTTTGTATTGAAAAATACTGGCTATACCTCAAGTTTTTTCCCCCCAGAAACTACACTTTCAGCTCCTGGAATCTGGGCAGAGGGGACTAGCAACGCCAGGAATGGATGTGCAGTTACAAGGAACTGAAAGCACTTCTGATGTTCTCGGTTGTGACATGAAACTTCTATCCTGCTGCACTTCTTCCTTGCCAGCACTGTATATAGAATATATCTATTGCTGCTACTGTTGGAAGTGGACCTGGGAGTTCTGTGGGAACTGTAACAATGCTCTAAAGCTTGGGTTATTCCATGCCAGTTAAAATCAATGCAAAAACTCTAACTGACTTTGGTAGGAACTGGATCTCAACATAGATCACAAATGCAATAAGGAAACACGCCTTCACCCTCAGCTGACTTTTGCTGCCACTTTGCAGCGTTATATTTTAACACTGATTTCAGGCCTTTCTCTCCACCACGAATCCATCTGCTGGAATCCAAACAGAGTTTCTACACCAAATATCAGAGAAGCTGCAATCTGTTCCGCTTCATGGGTAGCTCTGGTTGTCAGTATGGCCCTTGGATGAGCAAAATGAGGGGACTCACCAGTCCATTGCAGTTGCTGATGGCAACCTTTGAGTTCAGGTACTGATCCTGCAGGTGGCCCGCATAGTGGCAATCCTCATGGAAATCATGCTGCCAGTCTACACCATCCCGCTTCCAGTATTCGACTGTGAAGTGCTCAGCCAGCAGGTTGGAGTGCAGTGTCAAGTTGAGGAGGAACTGGGTTCGATGGGCAGAGACTTTGTAGAAAACCTGCTGCTCCGATGGCTCGTAGGGCAAGGAGCCCAGACTGCGCCGAGGGCGTTGCTTCAGCTGGCTCCTCATGTCAAAGGTGAGGAAGTCCCCGTTTTGGTCCACTTGGATGGGGAATGCAATTTCATAGTGATCGAGGCTGGAAAGGAACTCCTCTGGGGAGGAAAAGCAAAAAGGAGGAATGACATTCTGCCAAGAGTCATAGCAAAACACCCAACAGTTTCAGCACAGAGCCACAGCCAGGGCAGGATCCTGACCCTGGGAATTCTGTCACGTAGCCATTGTGCTTCCAGCAGCCTCACACCCACCTCCTGCAAACAAAACACATATCAGTAGGACAAAAGCTCAGTGCTCTAGGACTTTTCAGCTGCTTGTGGCATCAGAGTAGCCATGTGGCTTTCCTCGAGCCTGATGGAGGGATCAAGCTCACTTGTGACAGCTTGCAAGAGACATCTAAAACAAAGATAGGCAGAAAGACAAGGGATTTCAAACTGTAGCACAGCAGGGATATGATAACTGGATTCTCTTCTCTGCGTGATCCTTGGGATTCTCTAGGACTCCCAGCATACAGAACATAAACCATGATCACAGCTGCATTAATACATTAGGTATGAGATATCCTCCTAAGATGCACCAAGACAGTGTTCTTGCGATCAAAATAACAAATTGGGTGCCCAGAACTCCCCAGCTGTGCTAAAAAGGCAGCAAAATCTGAGTCTCCAACCTGTATCTATTGCACCATCACAGCTCACCAGCTACAGTTCCCTTGGCTTAGCACCTCCTCTTGGGGCTCTTGAGCTTTTGAGGATGTCTCGTACCACTTAGGAAACGTACTTTGACAAGGTCACTGTCCAAAGCGTCTGACTGCACTCGCACAGCGCTTCTGGCTGTCAAAGAAATTGGCACTCTGCAACTTCTACAGAAATCTCATGGTTTTTTTTTTAGCAAAATGTCTACAGAGTGGGTCTGAGCAGAGTTCTAGCTGTATCTGGCAGCCTCAAGACTGGCGACTTCAGCAGAAGACACAAAAAATCATGCACTGAATAGGATAGCTCTCCACTCACAGTGCTTTTTTTCTTAAGCCTAAGGGTTGGAGATTTTCTCATAGAGTGGGAGAGGATCTGCCCTCTTCGTGCTGGAAGAACATCACTGTGCTTCCTGCATTCTATGTGTAGCTGTTTCCTGAGCAAACAGGGAGGCCAGGCTGCTGTGGGGTGGGTGCATTTTGCCTGGCTCCACAGCACCCATCTTCAAAGCCTTCCCAGCCATCATAAATTTGGACTCCAAATTACACTCTTACCACATGGCAGCACTGGAAAGTTTCCTTTCCCTCTAGCATGTTTTCCAGTGTGGGAGCTTGACCGAGTGGTTTCCTTGGCCACCACTAATGGGATGGTCCTTCACACCAGCTCGGTTTAGGGGTTAGCTCCCAACCTTCCAAACCATAAGCTCTTCTGGCACCTCTCCCTTGGCTCAAGAAGCCAGAAGAAACTATTAGGTTGTTAACTTCCTGTGCTCCAGCTTCCCCTGCATCACACCGCCTTCTGTGTGATGCAACCAGGCAAACAAACATGACTACTTGTTTTTAAGCAATGACCTCAGGCGTGGAAAAATTTGCTATCAGAAGGGTCTTGTTTTTCCCTTTCTGCAGTCCACATGGGTAGCAAAATAGAGTCTTGGAAGGAGGTTTATGCACCCAGTGTCTAGAAAGGGTCTGGGACCCTGATCCTGACCTACAAGGTTCATTCAGGAGGGAAGAGTGGTCAGGATTTGGGGCTCAGGCTGTGTGTGACAGTCTGCTCTTCTTGTGCTGGACACCATGCATCCTCAGGGATGTCACCATGAAAAATGGTACACAGGATGATAGAGCTCAGAGTAGTGCCCTACATCACATGGATGCTTTTGGGATGGGTGCTTTAGAGTGGGAAAAGGAAGAAATAATGAAACTTTCGACATAAGGAAGAAGACAGTGTCTTCATCCAGCGTTACAGCTGGTTCTTTCCTTTCCTCTAAAAAAAGTAAAAGATTAGATGAAGCTCTCAGAGACAGGTATCTTTTACTCCCTAGCCTATGTACTCACTTCATGTCCACCCAATAGCATAACAGATGTTCCCTTACTCCACCATTTACTCATCCCTGCCTTGGTCACACTGTCCTCCATGCTACAATTCATACTAGGAGTTTCCAACATCAATAACAGCTCTGCTTGACCCTTCCTTCCTTCCTTCCTTCCTTCCTTCCTTCCTTCCTTCCTTCCTTCCTTCCTTCCTTCCTTCCTTCCTTCCT
>JAOWBP010080466.1:0-28035 GCA_028571105.1 Tragopan temminckii
AGTACCTGTGACAATGATGAGCTGTAAAAAGAATAAGTCATCAAGGTATTCCAATCCCCAGAAGTGTCTGTCACTGGAAAATGCAACGTTTCTGCTGTGTTGCAGTTTGCCCTTTCCAAACTGCAACAAAAGTATGCAGTTTCCTGTCTCTTTCTTTTCTGCTCTCTTACAGTGGCTAGTGAGAGTTGTTTTGAATTTGATTTTAAATAACAGGTTTCTGTAGTTCCATATATGGGAGAAGCCTTCATACTGCATCCAGATACTTAAAAATACATGTGAGCTGTGAGACTTCCTGGAATTCCATCACATCACTACATGCGCCAAAGAGTGGGCACTGAATTTTCATTCATCTTTTTAGCTTTCGTTTGCTTCTAGCTGGCCACAGCTGATTGGTTCTTGCTGTGCCACTCTGCCTCGGAGCAACATAGAGGAAAAAAAGTGAAGTAGATGTTGTTTGGTCTGAGAGTAGTTACACACTGTGCACAACATTTGGTTGGTAGCTTAACACTTGTGTCCTCCAGAAAGGGGGATTGCATTGTAAGCTGTTTTTGTGCCCCAGCTGGAGAAAAAGAAATTCCACTAGAGGGCACAGATATCTTGGTTTTATTGTGTCCAGCATCATGTGCTTAAATCCCATGCTTTTCATCAAAACATTGGATTGGAGTGTGAGCTTAAGATCAGGGTTAAATATGTGGGATTTTTTGAGCTAGTTCAGAAGGAAAAGGAGTATGTACTGTAACTGAACAACAGTGGTTACAAAAGCAGATTTAAGTATTCTTAATTGAGGTGATGCGTAATATTTGATCTATTGGCAATTTAATATGTGATACCACAGTATTTTTATCCGTATTTTAAATAGCCTGAGTATAAAATTCTAAGCTGTGCTACTGTAATCTGAGGTTTCCTTGGCCTGAGGCCCCACTCCAGTTTTCTCTTTTCAGAGGGCAGCAGTAGATACATGCACTAGATGCCTGGTTACTGTAAAGTAGAAATACCGAAAGCAGTCTATTCTGTGTACCTTTCTATTCAGTGCAGGCAGTTAATGCCAAGCCTTGCCTTACCCCACAAGAAATACATTCAGTAACTTCAGGTAAGTTCTGGAGTACCTGAGAACAGATGTCCAGAATGTCATGTGGAAGTAAAGCTGTAGTCCAGTGAAGCACTGCAATATCTTTAGTTATTCATCACTGTTTTCAATTTTTTAATCAGCGAAGATATCTGCAGTGAGAACACACTTGTACTACTTAAAGTTATTACTTGTCATCTGTGATGCCTTTAGATTATATACATCTCATCTGCGACCCTTCTTCTTTGACATAAAAGATTTTATTTATATCACCTCTGACCTAATAAAATTTCACCTTTAACCTTATGCACTTGACACCTCAGATAAGTTACTCTTGATCTTTGACTCATTTTGTTTTAAGCTTGTTAAGTGTAATAGGTAGCTGTCTAGAAAGAAATCTTTTTTCTTTTTTTTTTTAAATTGCAATCTGGCCATAGAATTTCTTTGTTATTAATTGAGGAATCACAGAAGGAATTTAAATGTTTTGTCCTTACAGAAGGTAAGACTTAAAGAGGTCCTTCAGACTTTGGAAGTTAAGTGTGTGTTGTATAATATGTTTTCATACAGTAAGGATTTTTTTTAGTTGATTTGACTGTAAGCAAAAAGTTAGCTGCATCACAAGCACTGACACTGATTTCTGTGGGCTGGGAGTATGCTGGTTGGTTGATCTCGCCGGCTATAGAAAGAAATAATTACTCTCGATTTTGCTCTAATATCTGTAGGTTCAAAAGTACACTTTGAACTGTAGCATTTTTCCATTGCTCTGGAATTAAACATATATTGTGCAGTTGCTGACAGGTAGTATTGGACCTTTAATTAAGAAGATGAATTCACTTGTAAACGTGATTGTGATGAAGCTTGGAAAGAAAAGTTTTGTTATGAATAAAGATACTAAAAATGTGAAGTTATTTCTGAAATAGTATGACAGCTTTGTTTCATCTCCAACTTTTGAGTTTTCCTTTTAGGGGGATTCATCATCATCAGTCTAAAACTGAAAAGAGTGTAGATTCCTCTTAGAGTAAATTCTGTTGCTTTTGAAAATCTGGTTATCATATGAAAGCAAATTAAGCTCTGTTCACTTTCTTTTGCTTCTTTTTAACTCCTCTTTTGTTCAGTCTCATATGAATACGTTTATTAGCATAGATGGCAAAGCTCTTCCAGCAGGGTGGGTTTTGCCTTTCCTTTGTTACGTTTCAGAAATGTGCAATGGTATCTTTGTCCCATGCCATTTCACTGGGATCTTCAGTGCATTACAGTATCCTGCCTGTGTTCCCTCCCTATGGAGACGGTGCCTGCTGATGAAGTGCAGTTTTTCTTCCATCAAGCTTACAGCTTTATCTTCTTTCTATGTTGCTATTTTCTGTGCTATTGATTTCCTGCCCCCTGCCTTAACATTCATATTACTTTCAGTTCAGCAAAACAGGTAAATGAAGCATGCCATTTGGTTTCAATGTCACTGGAACCGATTAGTCAGCTTGAAGTTATGACTACTTTTGCTGAATCGGAGCGGATGTGCTGCAAAGGACTTTTCATATAGAGGCCACTAACATGACCAAAGCAATGCCCATGTAAATGTCCTAAGGCAGCAAACCGTGATCTCGTTAGGCTGAGATCTCTACAGGGACTTTCTTGCTTTTCCTCCCACCTGTAGCTCTGGGGATGTTTGATTTTGTTCCTCTGCTTTCTATTTTTCTTGTTTGTCTTGTATAATTCTCAAAACAAATGAGGACAGACATTATCATCCTAGCTTCCTTCTTTCAACTTGTCCTATCTCATATGACGTTTCAAATAGTGTAGAATAAAGGGATGTGTGAAGTATAAACCATATAATTCCATGCCATCTATGAATGCTTCTTGTCCATGAAAGGTACTCCTGAAAAAACATATGAAATGAGTACCTTGGCAGGAGAGGAAGTTGGTTTATATATATATATATATAAGTACATACTCATGTATTCCAAAAAAAGATGGAGGAATATTAGCAGCCCTTTGTTTGTAAATGTGAAGACTGTTTATTTTTAATCAGAAAAGGAAACAGACTGTTCGGTCATAATCTAAATGAAGTAACTTCTTAGGGATATATTTAGTTCAAATGAGAACGCATTCTGGTGATGGAGAGAAGCAGTTCCTGTTGTCTGAAGATTGACAGTGTTAAAATGTGAGGATTTATAGAAAGACATGGTTGATTAAGCCCACCCACATTCCCTTTAAGAAAAAATCAGACGGACAACCAATAGCTCGATCTATCGTGTGGGTTGTCAAGTTGGCTGGGGTTGCAGTGCAAGCACTTCTGGTGCAAGCCTGGGTTGTAGAGGGGTCTGATTTACAACGTGCATAGCTGTGCTGGCAAGTTCCCCTGGTACAGACGCTATTACCCTGGCAAGATTGCTCTTTTGCCAGGATGTGGTGAGAGGCTGCCTGGAAAAGCAGAGCTGTGCTGTTAGAAATTCTGTTCTAGCCTTGTAAGGTTTATGGCCTGTACAGCACACAGGAGAAGCTGATGTTCTTAGGAATTGTAAGTGTAGGAGTGGTGGATGCTTTCCTTTAAAAAGTCAAACCACTTTCTTGAAATTCTATGCTGTTTCCATTATTTTTTTACCGAGGAAATTAATAAGGGAAAGAAGTGTGGCAATGTTTTCATACCTGATGTGTTCTTTTTGTTCTTTATTTACAAGATTTTCTTGTTCAGAGAGTTAGTGATGCCTGCGTTGTACTGTTTATCAGTTGTGACCATTGCTGTGCGAGGAAGCAGTCTTGACTCAGACCTCTTGTTTTGTAACACTTAAATCATTTCTGGTAGATAGTTTGGTCAATGTTCCTGTTTCTTTTACCCCCACAGAATAGAGACTCCATTGTAAATTCACTTTCTTGGCATCTGATTATAGTTATCCAACTACCATTTACTATTTAACTTTCTCTTTTGTTTTGTTTGAAAGGGTAAAATTACGCGTAGCTGCAGTGCTTTGTGTTATGTTAAACATAAGGCTACTTACACTGAACTGTTGGGGAACAATGCTCTGCAAGATGTATTTGTAATCACACACAGTAGAGAATAGCAGCAGGTGTGAGCTTTGAACAGCCCCACGCATGGAGTGCTGTTGCATTTAGCCCAGACAAGATATTTGCAAAGCTGCATTGACAGTAGCCCATCTTTCTTCTCTGCTTCTAAGTTTTTCTCTGTTGCTCAATTTTATTTCCTCTCCCAAAGAAGGAATGATTTTTAGAGGACTTTGTGTAGCGCAGGAATAGAATTAGGCCAAGCATCTGTGGCCCACTTTTGTGGATGTTTCATACCTGTTGCCTACCTGGAATCATTTCAGCACAGGAACTGCTTGGCTTTGTCATTCTGCTGTGAATGCACTGCTTGCAAGAGGTGGCCAAAAACCATCCTGCAGTTGTGAAGTTTAATCCAAGATGCTGCCTGCAGAACATCTCTCAGTACTGTGTGGATCAATTACATTTTTTTGTAGTTTGTGCAGCAACAGCTTCTTACGTTTAATATATTATAAAGCGGGGCTTTTCTTGGCCAGAATGTGATTAATTGTTTATTGGCTGTGTCTTTAACTGTTGTAGATCATGGCCAACATCTGCACCCTTCCTCCTTTTGGCTTTGATATCTCAAACATTCACAGCCAGCAAGAGAAGCTACTGCTGGCAGGGCCGGCTGTACTCGTGTTTCCCCCTGTCTCACGCTTGCCCTTGCAGCCCTGTAACAATGTCAGTGCCTTCCAGCTTTTCTCCCCAGTCTGCAGCAGAAGAAACAGCTTTCCTTTGCCTTCTGTTCCTGCAGTTTGGAGTGATGAGTAGAAAAGGAAATGATATTAAAAATCACAAGGAATATCTGAACCTACTATTCAGAATATTGTTTGCCATATATCTTTGTGGCAGGCCTGTCGTATCATTGAATTTATGGGCAAGCAAGGTGGCTGAAAGCACAGTCAGTATTTGCAGTGAAAATACTGTTTAGTTTGTACATGCTTAAAAAAAAAACAGTCCCTCATTGAGAGGAAAAAAAACCACTTCAAGAAGTGAATGAAAAAATACTTTGAGAGGTCAGCCTTCGGTTTTGAATGTAGAATTAAAGGTTTTTAGTGCTCTGTACTCACCATCTGAAGTATATTCTTACATGAAAATTGACTGGATATTTAAAATAGTGATTTTGAGAAAATAATATTTCAGTATCCGTTACTTTGTTTAACGTGGTTCGTCACGTACCAAATACTTGTTATAATTCTTACTAATGATAACAGATAAATAACTTGATTATCTTGAATCTTCCCTATATTTTGAGGTGTGTCATGGCTTGTGGTTTTATAACAATACTGGATCTCTAACTTAGGATTGAGAATTAATGGCCATTTGTGTTTCAGGCTGTCATTGGCTATAACATTGAAGACTGAATTCTGCATTTGATACAGTCTACTTAGGCATCTGTTTTCCATATTAAACACTGTCCTAAGCTATGAGAAAAAAATCAGAATACTGAGGAGTTTTGTTGAAGCATGTAATAAAATCGTGAATGAATATTCCTGTGGTAATATGATTTAGAATTGAACCTTAAAAATCTTTTCACAGTTTGGCAAATACATCCTTTAAGTGGTAATATACAAGTGAGAAACTGTAATTCTTGACCTTGGTAATAAATATCAAAGGCCTTTTTTTAATTATATCCTGCCATTACAGAATATTGCTTATTTTGAAGCAAGTACAGATACTCTATGTGTATATCCAAAAGCCCACATATCTGGGCTTCAGAGAGTTGCCTCTTGATTTGCCTTATATACCTTATATTTATACAAAATACTTGGTTTGCTATTGACTTCTTAAATAAAAGAAGTGGCAAATTAACAACATTTTTTGTGATGCAATCTAAGTCATAGCAAGTACTTACGATCTTCCTGATTTCTATTATTTTAATCTTGATAGGAAAGTAAAAACAAGCGCTGGGAGATTCTGAAGATTGAGTTTCAATAAATAGCCAGTGTCAGATATTTTTCAAGTTGCCTTGGCCTACAGAAATGGCTTAGGAAACTTAGAAGAATGCTTTTTCTTTCCAAACTTGGAGATTCAGGGTTGGAAAGAATACAACAATAATAAGAATAACCAGTCTTGGGGTATTCTGTCACTTCTGTTTCCGTCAGAAACGCAGAAAGGAACGGGTATGAAGAATAATACAGAAAAAAGCTCAGATTTCAGGATGGTCATTTTGGCTCAGTGTTTTGGGTGAAAGTCCAATAGCTGAAAGAGTTTTCTGCTTCCATGAATTGGGTAGCTTACACAAAATTGCAGCACAGCTAGCAATTCTAGATGCAGCTACAGTGAAGTGCTGGATCATGTGCTTTATGAGGTGGACTGTAGATTGGAAAGGTCAGGCCTTCACATGCCCATTGCTGTATAGCAGGATCGAACTCAGTGCTGGTTTGTGGCAGCTCAGGTTCCTTCAGAGCTTACAGAAACCAGCAGAAGGAGGTTGATATACTGCCTGATGATCCTGGCAGCTCCTGCCTGTGACTGACTGGCTTCCGAGGGGAGGATTTCCAGGGCCTTTTTTCCCTGGCTGCTCCTGCTATGCATTAGGAGGAATAAAGTGCTTCATGAAAGCTACTGTGGAGCGATATGTGCTCGAGAACACAGGATCTTAACTTACGACTGCCCCACGGCAACAAATGCCAGGTTGTTGTTTTTTTTCTCAGCTTGAGCGAATACAGATGCTTTTCTGCAATGTTGTTCTTCCTATGCAATCTTGCCCCAGGCAGAATTCATAACAAGACAGCTCTTTAAAGAGAAGGGAAGTGGAAATAAGAATTGGTGTTGCATTCAGTCCTAATTTTAGAATGTGGAAACTTTGTTAGGAATAATTTCTTTTGGCAAATCTTCCATCACAACTTAATAGTGCTATTATAAATACTTCTGAAATTCATATTTTGGTTTTTCTGCTGTTCTTCAAGATTTTACCACTAATTGAAATATGCCAACTTCAGATGGGTTTGTTAGAAAGTGTTTTTTGCATTCTCTGTTTGATATCTTTTAATGAAAATTATTGTGTCCTATGGTTTCTGAATACCTCAGTGGTGTTTCTGTGTTAATCTTGTCCTCAAGCTGAGAGCAATTGTGTTAGGTTTTTTTTCTTGTAATGAATTATATTGTAATCTATTGACACTGAAATATTTCTCAAGTACAGAGCTTACAAACTGTACTCAACTGTGTCACCTCAGCATTTCATAGATTCAGTACATAGTTAAGAGAAAATGTTGCAGTTACCTTTATTTTAGAATCTGAAAAATGTAGTTGATTTCAGATATTGATGTAATCCTTGTGATACAGACGTCATATGAGATAGAGACTTAATCTGACATATAGAGGAAAGTTTGGTTATAACAAGTGCTTTGTCAAATGAAGCTATCAACTTCAAGATAGGAAGAGAACTAAGTAGTTTTCCCTGTTTCAGGCAGTCGAACAGGACAGAGCAATAACCAACAAGAATGTGACTTCATGGGCGACCTTATGAGTTTTAGCTATACTGGTTTTGGCAACTCAGTTTCTCATGGAGTTGGTATTTGAGGTCCATCTGTTGCATTTTGGAAAGTTTCAGGATTCTCAGTGAGCAGAAATCAAAATGGCTGAGACGCAGGAAAAAGAGAGGAAAGCAAAGACTCCTTTTGTAAATAATCTCATTTTATCATCTGCTGTGTTGAGGCTGCAATTGTACATACACATTTAATATCATTTTATATCACCTTCCTTGTAAATGAAGTAGTGATATTTGTACTGGAAATTTTTTTGATTGTTTTTAAATGGTCTTCAATGTTACATTAAAAATACTAGAGGTCTGTGAAACTCGAGTTTAAAATGACATTCCTAAATGATGTCATGTATATACAGAATGCCATTAAATATCAACTTGTTTCTATTAACCATCTTACGTTTCATATGCTTTCTCAGCTATAGACATTCTCCCCCCTGAGAAAAAGGTGCTGTATACCCGGAGATTTTTTTAAATAAGCTTTTATTGAGATGAATGCATGTAATAACATTGGAGGGAAATACCAGGAGTATTTCTACTCTGCTGCATTACTGAGCCATTGCCATACATGAATGCATAGAGGAATATATACAGATAATCATGAGGAAATATATGTACATTCAGTTCCTGTTCTTCTATTTTGCAGCTGTACATTGAGCTTACCTGCTCTTTGTGGCATAGGTTCTACCACTTTCATGGATGTTAATACCTTGCTCTTCCATAAGGACATTTAGACCTTAATTGTGCACATTAGAGCATGAGTTGTCAAGAATGAGAAATGATGGCAGAAATCTGATGCTTAATGACCATCACAGCTGGCTGTATTGTAATCCTGGGATTTAAAAAAAAGTGTTAATATTTTTGCTGGTTTAGTCCTATATTCTACACCACTTTTAAAAACAAAGCTTTTGAGAATCTGTACAACTAGAATTGAGGTTGCTGGTGTAGAAGCTGAGAAACCACAACAAAAGCAACATTTTTGGTAGGTAAGAATACAAATCTTAATAGCAAGCTTTCACTAGAGAATTGCCTTCACTTAATGCTTTGCATTTACAATGGCCTGAGTCTCCAGAGCTTTAATGGTTTGCTAGTATCTGAGGGTGTGGAGTAATTCTCTGTCAAAACATGCTCAGTATAGTGCAGAATCAGGTCAGTAACGTGTCTTCGCTGTCATGAAACCAAACCCCAGATTGCATCCATGGTGAGGGTAAATTAGTCTTAATGTGTTTAGCGTTGACTTGTATAGTAATAATTGTAAAAAATTTAAAAAGGCTTTCAGGTAGAAGTGAATGGATTACCCAGTTACTCTGCATTACCTTTATTGGAAATGAGGGGGGGAAAAAAAACTGAAATTCAGTGATGAAATTGTTGCTTAAAGCATTCAGGAGATGAAATAAGTTTGCTGTTTAGGCTGCGTGTTGGCTTGACTCACTTTGATACACTTAGAGCAATTACTTTTTTTGGTATGTTAACCTCTCTAACCAATGGTTGTGTGAGTAAAATTACTTAGGAACGTTATTATTTGAAGGATCAGACAGTTCTTCAGCATGGCTCAGCGGATTAAAAGGTTTTGGGTTGGGTTTTTTTTTTTTTTCAGGTAACTGTTAGGAGCTTAATAATCCATAGGATTAAACATTTCTGCTCGGCTCTGAAGCACCATGTTGACAGCAGCCATCTTCCCAGACTTAAATAGTCACTGCATCCTGAGCTTTTAGTTATTGTTTCACACCTGAGCGGTGATCTGCCTGCAATGATGGTCCTGCTCTTTGATCTGTGCGTTCAGAAAGTGCTGGGTTTTGTGACACAAGTTGTTAATACTCTAGTCTGACTTGAATGAGCTTTAACTATGAAGTCTGATATTAATCCTAACTGCCACACTTGAAAGCTGAGAACTCTGAGAAATATCCTCATGTAAAGTGCTTGAGTTCACGTGAACGAAACTGTTTGTAGCCATCCTTCATGCCATTGACAGCCGGACCTGTTCTGGCCCCCACAGGCTGACAAATGAATGTGCTTGTTGAACCTTGCAGTTCCCTTAAGTCTTCTGTTAAGCCCCAGAGCAGACTGGGGAAAAGAGCTGAGTGTCTGCAGAGGGGACATCGCTCTTTGTCTCTCTCCTCATTGCTACCTGTCCAAAGTTGGGTGGTGGCTTTGCTGCTGCCCTCGTGTAGCACGAGGATGATGGGTTGACTGCACCTGAATGAAGATGATGTGCCCCATTTCTAATATGGTGTCCATTTCAAAGGGCACTTCCTTTTGCTCTTACTGTCACTTCGAAGGATATAACAAATAGTTTGGAGTCCAACGAAAGCAAAAAAAAGAAAGTTTCATTGTTGAATAAGGATGTAGAACGTTTATACAAATAATAGTCCTTGATATTTCTTTTTAGTCCCTGATACTTTTTCTCAGTTCTTCCTATCACTCATGGGATGTGATGTATGTAAACTAATGGGAAATAGCAATGCAAAGGGATGCCAGTTCAGGGGTGTATGTATCAATCCAATCAGATAATCTTTATTAAAATAAGGGAGCACCCTCTAGATGCCTGCAGCTAAGTACCATGAAGATTGATAGCTTGCTCTGAGAAGAGAATCCTTTATTTTCTTAACATTGAAAAACTTGAAGCCATTGATTCCCTCTGGAGTTTGAACCTTATGATAAAAGAAAGTTAAGGGAAAAGTCAGTGACTGCTATTTGAGTAGATTCTGAGAGATGCCTCTCTGTGAGGAGACAAAAATGGGCTGGAATTTCATAGCAAGCCTAGGGCTGGTTCATGTTGTATGCTACTCTGAATTGGTTACAAACTGACCTGCTGGATGCTGGTGTGTTTTACTCTTGTTCTACTGAGTCATGCACTAAGGGAATAGACAGCCTTCTGAAGTACCTTAAGAGTGTTTTTCTTTAAGGACTTCCTGCTAAAATTTGATTCATGTTATTAGTGGGGAGGCAATATTTGATCTGAGTACTGGGAAGCATGCTTGTAGAAGCTGTTCAGCTTGCTGTCACATATAACTAAAACAGTTTCAGTTCACTAGAACAATATTTTGAGGAAGAACGCTCACATATGCTGGGAGCCATGCGGGGAAGGCAGTGTAGCCAAGTTAAAGGCACTGGCATTTTCAGAAATCGCTTAGATTTTTGTGTTTGATTTCTTATGTGTGATATTAATTCAGCATTCACTTTACATTGGTATGATTTAAGATAGAAATTTCTATTACTGTTTTGACCAAGTATGTATTGCTAGGTTATATCATGTTCTAATGCTTTACAAATACCAAATGATCTTCTTGCAGGAAGTTTCACCAAGATTGATTTTGTTTTCAAGAGACACAATATCTTCCTGAGTCCCTGTAAGAATGAACGAGAGAAAATACAGGTTTTCTGCAAAATATTGTTTTTAGATTTGTTACACTTCACCCTTTTCATAGAATTTAAAGAATATGTAATAAATAAAGAGGAATAACGGCTTCTCATTGTGGCACTAATCATTTTAACAGATAAATCATCCTAATAAGCGGTGGTGAATTATACTTCATAATGCGTTCAGTATTCTATTAGAAAACAAATGTTAGCCTTCCTATATTAAAAATGTAGCAAGTATACTCTAGTAACTGGTATTAAACTATTTGTTTATTGTTATTTGTAAAAATGAACCTGATATAAATTGTGGCTTGAGAGAACTGTGCAAAGTACTGTGTGTAGCAGGCGTTCCCATGTTCCTTCTTGGGGTAGCATGTCTGTGCAAATTATGGACAGCTTTGAGGGAATGACCTTTTAAGTTATTCACCTCTAAATGATAAATATTTATTTTAAATGCATATTTTGAACTGCATTGTGGTTCATCTAGTATGGGAGGAAACTTTTTTTTTTTAATAACATCTTTAAAAGCTCAAAACAGAATGTGTACTTAAAATCACTTGCTGTGATGACATAGAGTTCTCTTGAATGGCATTAAGTAAAACCTGGGCTGTAATTAAAACTTATGTGGACAACTGAGTTTTTACCTATACTTTATTTAAGTGTAAATCCGTTAATGAGAGGAAAAGTAACGATATTCCATTTAATGCAGTGAATTACATTGATAGAGCTGGGCATTGGTTTCATGTAGCTGTAAAAGGCAACTTGGAGAAGGAAGGGGATGCTGACTGGGAGTTCATATATTAAGTAACTGTTTCTTGAGCATGAGGGGCAACATTTATTCTCCTTTACTACTTCTAATAATTCTTCAGTTTCTCTTTATAATAGCTATGATGTGCTGTCTCTGGTGTGAGATAATCTATTTCCTGGTGGTTGAATCCTTTGTGTTTTCTGAACTGTGTGTTATAAGAAAGGAGCAAAAGAAGTAGAATAGAAAGAAGAATGAGTTCCAGGACTGAGGCAAGCTGCTGGAGGGAAAAAATAATACTAAAAAAATGATACTCCATTCTAACCCACACAATGAATGTTCTTGGAAACATTTTAGAATATCTAACAACTCATCCTGAGTTGTCTAATTTTGTGTCAGAATGCACATGAGTTATGTAATTAGTATGTAGCATCTTCTCTCTTAACTGTTTGCAGGATAAATTTTTAGCTATCTAAAGCCTTTAGTGACCTCTTAAGCATGTGGGACTTTTCTTAGCAATAGGGATTTTTCCTTTGAACAATAGCTTCATGTTTACTTCGCCTGTTACTTTCCCTTTTCAGTAGGTGAGGGGCACTTTCAGTTAACTGATAGTTACAACTTCAGTCATGATGTAAGATACATAGGTTGCTCCAATAGTAATGTCTCCCATTTATTTTGATGGAAACTTCAACAGAGCACAATAACAGTATTTGATAAAGCAAATTCTCAGCTGCGGAATACTAATTTTCAACATAGGCATCACATTTTTTTGTGGTTAGCTACTAATTTTCTCAAGTGTATTTACTCATGTTATTTTTCTGCAGTGTAAATAGAGGGAATGCAGCTAATATTTAAACTAACATTTATTTTAAAATTTTTATTCGTTTTCTTAGCATTTTTAAAATGTTTTCCACTGTGGTTTTCTGGGAAGATAATCTGCAGGCTGCATAATACGCAGTAAGATGAAATATTATTTCAATATTTTCTGCAGGAGCACCTGTCGTTAAAAAAGTACATTGTGGATATTGTGGTTGAGACTTCTGTTCCTGTGGAGCCACTAAAAGATGGAGAGGAGAAGCAAAAAACTAAAAAGAAAGCCAAAAAGTTAAAAGCACGGATGAACTCCAGGTAGTAAGGCTTTGTTTGTTTGGGGTTGTTTTTTGTTTGTTTGCTTGTTTTAAATTTTGTTCTGAACTTTATTTTTTGTCCTTTACTATGAGCGCCATGCAGGGCTGAAACCAAATTTAAATTATTTGCTTTGAGTGTGTCCTGAAAATAATACTGATGAGCCTAATTTATGGCCACTTTCTCTGATTGAGAAAGAAAACTGAATATCGATCTGGAGCCCTTGGTTTCACCTGTTAAGAGCTTTTCTCATAATTGGATGCCAGTGCCCTGCCAAAACTGTAGCCTCTTCTAGCATACAATAGCATGTTTAAATTTGTGTAAACCTTGCCTATTTTTCTTTCGGGCTATTGATTTTTAAATGAAGTATCAAAGAAAATCAATAGTAATCAACAAATAGAAGTCAGCCTGCTGTGGTGTCAAATCTCCTGACTAAATTTAATCTTTTTTTTTTTGTTGCCTGTCACAACAAGAAGAAAGATTAAAATATCTCAGAATGGAAAGTGAGTTGTTAAACTTGCAATTTGTTATTAGCTGAAAAAGTGACATCTCCAAATCGGTGAGATATGCAAGGTGGCATTATATCATGAACTGCAGCGTCAGTCTTGATAGCTGACTAGATACTGGCTGAAGCTACTACTTAACATTACAATGTATTTTTACATTTATCTCTTAAAAATACTTCTCAGATGGTGAAGTAAACTGTTTTCTTTGCCATGTTTTCAATTAAAGAAGGGCTGGAGATTAGAGGAGAAACAGCTGGCTACATTTTTACATCCACAGTGAAAGTGAGATTTTGTATTAGCTTGTAACTGTTAATATTAATAATGGCACATTAGTCTTCAAAAAGACAATTTTACATTTTTAATCATTTCTACTTGTTCCATGGATGAGCAAATCCACTGTCTGAACATTACATAGGAGGATACTGATGAAATTGGGTAACTTATTCTCCCAGGCTTCTGATTGGTCAGGATGGATTTTTATTCATGTTACCTGTTGAATTAATGCAGTTACTGGGTCTGATTTTAATCCTGTCTCAAGAGCTCCTTCTGCTGAATTTACTCTGAGGTTTGTTAGAGCTAAGGGTAATATGTGAAGTAATAACTTGTCGTTGGCACTAATTGGTGAAAAGGTTTTTCAGAACGTTTTGAATTCTGGTGTTTCAGACTTCTGGGTGAGTCAGCATAGTCATCATCGAGAATTCTAATTAAAGCAGACTAATGGGAGCATCATTTTACAGAAGTGATATACTAATGGAGAATGGTGGAAGTTTCAAAATCGAGGACGAGTTGAATTGGAAACACATGAAATGCACACTTAAGATTGTTTTCAGTTTGAGTTACAAAGAGGGGGGGAAAAAAAAGGCAACTAAACATTTTGAGATTGCTGTCCATGAAGGTAATGGAAGCTAAATTCACAATTTCACTTGAAACTTCTGGTGTTAACCCAAAAGGCTTGCTAATAAAGATGTGCAGTGGTAGAAAGAAACAAAGGTTGTTCTAGGGAATTTCAAACAAAAAGCTGATGAGGGAAAAAAATTCCATTTAATAAGTGAATTTTAGCCATGCGTAACTTGGCCACCTTCTGTGGTTGAGTGATAGGTGTGGTAAGGGCAGCTACTGCCTGGACATCCCAAATTGTAGGCTTGTTAATGGTGAGGTGGGTGGTTTTCTATAAAAAGAGAACGATAGGGGATTATGATATGTTACCTTGCACTGGTGTGGCCTCACTTCAAGCACTGTGTGCAGTTTTGGACACCGCAGTATGAGGACACGAAACTGTGGGTGTCCAAAGGAGGGCTGTGGAGATGGTGAAGGGTATAGGGGCAGATGTGAGGAGTGGTGGAGATCCCAGTTTGCTCAGCCCAGAACAGAGGCCTGAGGGAATGTCTGTGAGGGAGGGAGCTGTGTCAGGGCAGGGCCAGGCGGGGGTTAGGGAAAGGCTTTGCCCCACAGGGTGGAGGGCATGGAACAGGCTGCCCGGCGCAGTGGGCACAGCCCCAAGCTGCCAGGGTTTTAGATGTACAGCTGGAATTTTGGGTGATTCTATGTTGGAGACAGGAGTTTGACTCAGTGATCTCTGTGGGCGCATGCTATCTTGGAATGTTCTGTGATTGTTAAAGCAATTAAAGTAACAATCTCAGAATTATGATATGAAATGCTGAGTGAAATATTTAGGCTCTGTCTGCTATGTTTCTTCCAAACAATCTGGACAGTGATGCCACCACATAGTTGGGAGTTACAGCACAAGTTCAGCTCAAAACTGGAAGTCTCTAGTAATTAATTTATTGGGAGCAGTTATCCATACAGCTGTTTTAGCACATACTTGCAACTGTCCCTCTTCTCTGAAATATAAGAAATAATGGTACTAAACTCTCCTCTATCTGAAGACTTGAAATTATACATTCATACATTCATTTCAGTTTCTAGGAAGCTGTGATATTTTAAAGGGAAAGAAATAAGTAACTGCATTAAAATAGGTTCCCGCTGCTCTCCTGAGCTCCTCGCTCCTAAATCAGTGTAACAATATGAAAGCTACGAGGGGCAAAGGTGAATGAGGGGACAAATTGTGATCAGTGGGTTATTAGATATGTTGAGAAGTTTTGTTAGTCTTATTAATAATATTTATAACCCTTCGCTGTTAAACTGGTGCTGTAGCAACATGTGATATATGGCTAAATAAATTATCTCCGTTTAACACGCGTGTGCTGCTGTGAGAATGCTTCAGTGCCCACATGGCAAACAGGCCTGATGAAAGCTAACCTCCAGCAACAGAGCTGTAGCTGTAGTTAGCTGAGGTACGCACAGTTGAGATGTGCTTTGCAATGGGTTGAAGACGCTCCAGTCATGTTCATTTAGTAATAGATATTTCAGGTGATTATTCATGTTTGACTGACTCATCTGTACGAAACTCAAAGCTAAAATACGTTGTTTCTGGCTAAGAGACAGAGAAGAAGGCAAAAGGTTAATAAGGGAATCTCACCTTCATGTTTAATACTAAATTCAGTTGTGATTAATAGCTTTATTAATGATCCACAAATCAGAACTAGTACTGATGTAACAGTATTTGTATGTGGCACAAGTTGTTTTGGTTAAGCAAGCTGAGGAAAAATCTTAGAGCTTTGAAAAATATAATCCACTTGGGTGAAAAAAGCAGAGAAATGCAGAGTAGATGCATTTGAGAGAAATACTGAAACTTTCAGGCTTTAAGCAAGATATCTAAACTCTAGAAAGAAAAGGAGTGTTATTTACAGGTTAATAAAGACCTTTAACAGTTATATTTGCAATCACAATCAAAATTTTCACTTCGTTGTTACATTGATTTTATTTTTAATAACTTAGAACATTCTAGTTCAAAGGACCTTGGGTAGAACACAGGAAAAGATTACAAGAGTAATAATTAAAAAAAGCTGTCGTGAAGAGAAGTTTAAAAGAATGGGGTTGTTTAGAAAGATGTGAGAAAAGACCTATTAAGATACTAAATGAAGTAATAAGATAGTAATTAAGGCTTTGGCATTGGTAGGAATTAAAGCTTTACTGAATTGTTTTTTGCAGCGCAGCAGTAAAACACATTTCCCATTGGAATCCATGATCAAAATTTTACTTTTGAGGAATGAACAGTAGGACATTTGTAAGAATAGAAATACAAAGTCTCAGCAGTCAGTATGAAGAAACTTTGGAAATTAACACAAAACACTATGGGTGAAAGTTGCCCTGCGACAAATGTTTTCTACTTCTGTCTTGAGGGACTTTTGGCACCTTCCTTTGGGACTTCCTATAGGCACTATTGACAGAGACAAATCGTGTGTTTAATCAGGGGCTCATCCAGCATGCTTGAAGTTCAGCACTTGTGAATAGCTTTCTAGCCACGAGTGGGGTGGTACTTGTTCATCTGAGAGCAGAACCTCAAGGGAATGGAACAGTGCATCTGCATGAAGTCCCTCTTGGTCTGTGTTGCATCTTTGAGGTCTTGCTTTAGGAAGTGAGAGAGCAACTTTAACAGACTGTGTATTTGTAAGAGCCAAATGATTTTGCTGTCTGCTGAATATTTCTTCACAGGGCTCTGTCTCTGAGGATTTAATTTTTCTGTGGCACTGGAGTGCGTGGTTTGGCATTCCTTTGGGTATAGCCAAGTTTTAGAAAATCTGACAGAACTACCAGTGCAAATCCAGTACTGTTTCATGAGCTAGAGATAATTTTCACCTGCTAATTTAGACCGGTTGCAATCAGAACAAGTGGTGAAAAAGCAGTCTTGTCTCTGTCTTCCTGCTCCTTGGTTTATGGCCAGTATAAATACTTTCAAGCATCTAAATAGGCATGTGTTTAGAGGTCCTATTTTTGTTTCCAACGGCTGTTAGTGGAAGTATTTGCATTCTGTGCTGTAGGCTTAGCTGGATTCACAATGTCACAAAATAGTCATTAGTTTCATTAAAGATACTCCTGTATTTGTAGATGAACAAAATACTTGTATTATGTCTGTGTTGTACTCTTATGATATGCACCACCTGTTTAAATTACTAATGCTTTCATCAAATAAGGTAATTTTACAGTGAGATGTGTTTCTACAGTTCTTTTTCTGTTATCATAGACACTGCTTGTAACATTTGTCACTGTTTTGAAAGTCAGTTAAATCCACTGTTTGTGTACTGATGTTATACTAAAATAATAATAATAATAATGAAGTAATAGTGGCCAGTAGTTAAACATCTGAATGGATTACGACAAAGCAGAGTTGTCAAAAATGGCATAACCTACTCTGAAACAGAAAAAAATGCAAAGGTTAGAATTATCTTGCTGGTATTGCATAATGTATGCTTAAGACAACAATTGATAAATGATTACTATTTTTTCCTCCAGGGCAAAGGAATATGAGAGTTTGATGGAAGCAAAAAATACCATCTCTGATTCCCCGTTTAAAGCCAAGTAAGCATTTAATTTTTTCTTTTTATTATTTTTTCTTTCTGTAGCAGAAATGCTTCTGAAATTTCCGGTGGAGCAGGTGTGGTAAGGCTCCTGTGCAGCGCAGGGCATACTGCCATCTTGAATTACAGATCAGTTCCTAATAGAAAAGGTCAGACCTTACAAATGTCTTTTTTTCTGAAACCATTGTATCCCTTAAACCATGTAAGATGCAATAAAAAGAGAATGTAAGCTTATCTGTTTCTTACCTGGGAGCAAGAAGGTTCCAGCTTTGTACTTCAAGATTGATTGTGAAAATTCTGGAATTAAAGGACTGAAGAGTGTATGCGTTGCTTTCCTTTGATCAGAAATAAAGGTTCATAGAGGGAACCCACATATATTTTAATGCACAGATGTCTTAATCTGGCATTGAGCTTTGTAAAGAGTGCCCTTTTACTGCCTAGGTCAAGGCACAGATGAAAGTGGGTGGTCAGATTAAAACAAGCAATTATCACTGATAAATTTTTCCTACTTTGTTTGAAACTGAAGATTGATCAGCTTTTTGTCTGCTCCCATTGAAACTGCTTGTTGTATGACATAGAATGTTTCAATTCTAAAATGTTTTTGACAAGATCTCTCACCAGAGGTTTTAAAGGAATCCGTATAGCTGTAGCATAAGTGGGAATCGGTTTAAAAAACAAAGAGAAATGGAGTACATGGCCAGTCCTTGCCAAATGGGATGGTACCAGCAGAGTACCACAGTTCTATGATGTTCAACATAATCACTCGTGATTTGCAGCAGAGGACAAGCAGTGAGGTGGCAAAGTTTTGACCGCAATACAAAGATATTCAGAACAGTAGATACACTGAATGATAATTCTTAAGAGGGACAGTGACAAAGCTGTAAAATAGCAGAAAAGATTCAGTGTACAGTAAGTGCTTCGTAGATGTCAAGAGGAGGTGGAAAGCAGTGTTATCTTCACACATGAACTAATGGGCTTTGAGCTTACGTAAGTGATAGATAGTTCCAAGAAAATACCACCTCAGGTGTAAGAGCACTAAGAGCAGCTAAAGCAAATCCTTTGTTAGAACTGTTTAGAAACAAACAAAAGCAGAACAAAGGCATTGTGTACTGGTGTCTGGGTCGTCTCTGTCTTTTGAATGCTACATGTATTTCTGGTTCTTCATCCAAAAAAGGATGCTAGAATTGTTAAAGGTTCACAGAGGGCAATAAAGGAAATGGCGTAATAACTTCTGGTATAACTTCTTATTAAGGACTAAGTAAGCTGATACTTCTCATTCTGGAGAAAAATGTGTTGGTGGAAGGAAGTTACACAGGAGCTTTGTCACAGAGGTGTACAAGGTCATAAATAGTGTGGAAAAGATGGATGGTGATTGGTCATGTGCTGTCCTCCCAAGAGCCAGAACAAGGGAGCATGGAATGAAGATCAGTGGTTCTTAGTGCTGTATGAATGAGTTGGATGAAACTCACTGACAGAATTGTGCTAGAAGGTTGTCTTGGATGCACAGTAGTTCAAGGAAATGAAATCCATCTCACAAGATTCCTAAGATGAAAACGGGGGCAAGAAGAGGATTAGTAGAGAGAGAGAGTTTATATGCTTGCCCCATTCTTAGTTTTCCTCAGGCATCCATTTACAGTTCTTTGTTAGGGTAGAGGGAGGGTGGTATAGCACTCCTACAGGTGTTCTCTGGAAGTCTGTTGAAGGTCAGTCAAGAGACTGTTAATGTCTCAACAGTCGGATTCAAATTCCTTCATCCTAAAATTGCATCTGACTTTCCCAGTTGGGGATATTTATTTTCAGCTATAACTTGTACCAGTTACTGTATGTTTTGTGGTTGCTTCCATCATTCATAAATTGCTGATACGCTTGAAGGTAGTGTTTTTGTTGTTTGTTTTTTTAGAAGTTGCTATTGTTTGAGATGTTCAGATCCTTGCTGTTGGGCTTCCTTGGTTGTTTGCATAACTGATCTGTAGGCAGTATCTTTCACATAGTTTTTTCAAGAGTTTGAAAACCTGCCACTGAATCTCGGTATGTATTTTAAAATAATAAAAATCCATCACTGAAGTTTGACATAAGAAAATGAAACATCTCCACCAGATGGCACACCTGCATAAACACACTGGGGACGAAGGTTCTGTTGGCTTCGTTTTTCAATTATCAGCACTTCAATTTTCAAGATTAATGTTATGGCAGATTAGGACTTCTAGATTTGTAGCTTCTGTGTTTTGCTTTTCTCTGCTACCAGAAAATAAAAAATTAGGGTCTAGCGGTCAGCAGAAATGTGGAATGTTTAAGCAGCTGAAAGTAGTGATGAGGTTTTCTGTGTTAGTTCCTTTCTGATTGTCATCAGTGATGCACTTTGGTCAGTTGTCTCAATTGCAGTGCAGCAGAAACTCAAGCAGATGTGATGGGTTTTTTTTAATGTTTTTGTTATCTCTGTTGTCTGACCCTGAGTTTTTCAGTTTTAATTTCTCTTAATGACATGCTACTGTACTCTCAGGCAGAATCTTCTGTTTCATCAAATTTCTTATTTCCTTCCTCTATTGCCTCTGCTTTTGGAACATAAACAGCACCCTCATCTGCTTTCCTGCATGATCTCAGTGTGATGGTATAATGTATTCAGAATCTCCCCACATTGGTGGATCCTTGCTTTTGCTGCCTCTTAATTTTTCTTCTTTATTTTATCAGTCAGCAGGTTGATTTATTTATTTTGGAACCAGTGTCGCAGTTATTCTGACCTAACCTAAAGAATCAGAATGATGGGATCTGAAATTTAGTTACAACTAAGGACTTAATCTGCGTATTGCACTCTGAGCACATATTCCCATGCAGTGATTTCTTGCAGCATTCTGCAACTACAGCATATGTTGTGGTCATTTTTGCAGTTCTTTTTTTTTTTTTTAAACTGGAGTTTGAAAATTGCGTGGCTAGATATATCCTGCCTCTGAATGGTAGCAAGGTAAAGGTAAGCAGGCACCATCTTACAGATTCTTAGCATGTTTATAATTCTGGCCTTGTTCTGAGTGTGTGGGTCCTCTGAGATTGGAGTTACAAGCTCTTTCAAAGTAATGATTCTAGGAAAGGTACAGCAGAATCACCAGTAGATCCAGATGGTCGAAGCATTGGCTGCTTGTAGCACTGTGTGCCTGGTGTTGCACCAGCATCTGGGAGGGTAGCACCCTGTTTGAAGTTAACTCAAGTGGCCGCTGTGTAGCTCACTTCCATCACAGAGCGAAGAGGTCTTTTTTAGGCTTTGTGTGCAAATCTAGTTATCTAGCAGATATTGCCATCTACATTTTTTTTTTGTTGTTGTTGCTTTTGAAATTACTCACTTCTGCTGACCATCATGGCTCAGATATTTGCAATCTTCATTCAAGTCAAGGGGGTAGCAGTGGGAACTCAGATCTGAACTAACTTTGTAAGAAGAAATAAAGAACTGTCTATAAATTGACCAGAAGCCCAATTTATTACTACTGAAATCAGTTTACTTTATGCGATATATAAAGTGGAATTAGGATAGGATAGTTTTGTATTTCTATAAAGGTTAGGATGAAAGGACAAAATTTTATGAGGCTTGAGTTTCAGCCCAGACTGTATCTGTTTATGTGGAGAAACAAATTCATATAGGGGAAAAAAAAAATGGGGTTTTTCTTTTTAACTGACCAGTAGCAAAAAGATTTAGCTGAAACAAACAGTGGTAGATCTCCACTAAAACATGATTGCATTGAGAAGCTAAGAAATAGTTAGGTTGTTGTCTTTTTAGCTAGAATACAGTGTATTTGTATGAGCCAATATTAACTGCTGCTGTACCTGGCTGAGAGAACACAAGTCCCTGCCAATGCTAGGATTTGTAACAGATATTCAGCACGTGCTCTTAGGACTGCAAAGTCAATAGGAGAAGTCATGCCACAGAACGAAGGGCATAAAAACTGAGGATGCTAAATGTGTTGCATCAAAACAGATGCTGGTGCATCTTGCTTATTTAGAAGGAAGGTTTGAGGTATTGAAATTTAGGTGGAAATCTACTAAGGAGCAGAGCATACTTTTTAACAGCGTACTGTGGAATTTGAAAAGAAAAAAAAAAGCATTTTTAAACATTGAATTAATAACATGACCCAACTGGTGGATTTGTTTATTCGCTTAACAGAAGCAAATTTTACATTGAAATAATAAGACAACTTACATACTTCCTTGCTTATGTCACATTTCTTTAACCCCCCTGCCTCCAGCTGTGTCTTCATAAACACTAAAACCATTTATGGAATGCAATTTCTTATCTGATTTCAGTTGTTAGTCATGTTGGCAGTTGTTAAAGAAGAAAGACAGAACCCAGAATTAGACTTTGGCAGGTAAAAAGCCTTTTTAGATCACCTTTCAGATTAAGCCACCTTAATATTATGAGAGCGCTGATTTCCCACTGCAACTCACTGATGTTTCAGTAATTCTTGTTAGCTTATGATTTGCAGGTTTATAAAAATTCATTCAGGAAGCACTGATTCACGTGCTTTGCAAACCTTACATTGATAATACAAATATCAAAAAGAGGATGGTGCCTATCTGGCTTTGGTAGACGTAGGATGTGTACCTTTTCCAGTTTGAGTGGGATTATCAGGGTGTCTCGCTGGTGTCCTGTTCTAGAAACAGTTTTAGAAAATGGTTGAAACAGATGTTTGTTCATTGTTTTGGGTTTGGAATCTATCTAAAACAATGCCTCTTTTAACGTGGGGGCAAAAAGAAACAAATCCAAACAACGTGTTACTTGCTGGCTGTTTTGCTCTCTGAACAGTTCCTGCAGAAAGTTCTTCCAGGAAAGCACTGTTCATTCTCAATTGGGAATAGCCAGTCTGCTGCTTCCTGGCCTTTCTCAGCTGTTATTAACTGGTTGGTCATCAGTGGCACTTGAGTCATTCTATAAAAACCACAGGACTTCTGTATCTGTAGTATTAATTTGGATTCTCTGGGAGCTGATCTGAATGTGATTATTTAGTGTCCAGCCTGTGAAGTCGTCTCTCAAAATGTGAGTTGGTGATGGCTCTTTCTGTTTGGTGCCCATCACAGCAGGTTTTTTACAGGGAAGGAAAAAGCTTTTGCAAAGTAAGAGTGCTGCTTGTGTTTATTTAGTAATCCAAAGGCTGGGTGGTTCACTGTTAAATCAGTCTGAGGGTGGGAAAGTGTCGTTGTTATCCTTTAATACATGCAGTAAAGTAAAGCAATGAAAGATTGCCATATGCCTCAAGGGAGTTATCAGAATTGCAGGAGAACTTCAAAATAAGTAAATGAATAAAAATGATACACCTGGTTTAATACTTCAGCCACTCTTCTCTCATGCATGAAATTGATTTTTTTTTCACTTTTTTTTTTCAATTCTTTCTCAAACTGTAAAGTTGCAACTTCAGATAGTACTGAAATGAGAGTGGCTGTTCTGAGAAAGGACTGCAACACAAAAAGATGAGAGTCAGGAAGTGGAAAGTTTTTTTCCTTTGTGTCAGCAGTGGAAGGATGGGAACGTAATGTGAAGTCCGTTCTTGGAGAGGCTCAAAGCTAAATGTCTTTAATGATACAGTTCTTATTCATTTCTGTGCTGTATCAGCACGTTCACACGACAGAGGTACCGTGTAGGTTTTCTTGGAGTAGTAGGCTAGTTTCCAGGTAGGCCAATTATAAAACGCTGTACCAAGATAGTGATTACCAGGGAAAACAATCGAATAGTCTCTGAAACTGGAAGTATTTGTGCAAAATTCAGACAGCTGTGTAGACTATAGGAGAGCTGAAGTATAAATAACACAAAATACAGTTAAATTTTAAGCAGAGGTAAATACCGACTTTATGATTGTATATCCAGTTGGTTTTCTTTCCAGAGAATTGCTGCATCAGCCTGATTGTAAATGAGCTAATTTAGAAAATAATCCTCATAGCAGTTTTTCAGCAGTTTTCAGATAGCTTCCATTTCCAAAACCAAAGATGTATGAAGCTGCTGCCTTTAGGTATTTAGTATCTAGCTGTGTTGATTTGTGGCGTGGTGTTTTCCACTGCATCCTTAAGCAATTGGAATGTGCCAGGTGTGACGTGGAGTATATTAATTTTACTGTAGCAGTAGTACAAAATAGTGCAGGGCTGTATGCCGCTCTAAGAGGATACAGCATAACTCTGTCTGGGGCAGGAACTTCCACAGACCTTCTCAGTTCTCTCCAGACATGGGCTGCATGGGCAAGAATTGATGCTGTGTGTCCGGCTGGCATCTGACTGCCCTCAGCAGGAGTGCCCAGGAGGAATAACCGCTCTTCCTGTGCAGGAGCTGCCCAGAATCTGCTGCTCTGCCTCGCACAAAATCCTTCTGTACGTACATTGAGAATGCAGCCAAGAAATCATGGGTTTAAATGTGGAAGTGCTAAAATATATTGATGTTACTATTTCAGGGATTTTTGTATGCAGATGAAATACAGCCTATAAACATTGGCAGCTGTTTATTCTTTAGTCTGCAAAATATATTAAATTGCTAGAAATATTTAGACACACTAAAACCAAACCAACCTTTAATTTGTGCAATACATTTTTTTCAATTTTATTTATACATTTGCTATATCAACCTTTAATTTATGTATCCCTCATTTTCCGATTTGTGGTGCAAAAAGACCAGATAATGTATTTGTATTTGCTGAACACACCATTTATTGGAGTTTACATTATGGTATCATTCCAATACCAATCAGTGCCTTATGTCCTTTTTGGTATTTCTTCTGCGTTCTGAGTTATCTCTTTGTGAGCAATACTGAAATTTTAATTAGTGAGATGTAAATAACTTTAGATAAAAAGACATTTATGTCTTTTATTTAACCCAGTAAATTTTCAGTTATTTTTGTCCCCTGTATGACACAGTAAGCCTTGGAGGAATGCAAATTCTGGGATGGAATGAAGATTAAATCATTATTTTGAAATGTTTGGATTTCGACTCAGCAGTATTTCCACATAGTTGCTGTGTCAGTGCCATGCCATATTCATCTACTATACGTACAAAGAGTTCTCTTTTTTAGGATTGTTACAGGAATGATGAATTCTGTATCCAAGCAAAAGTCATCTTGCATAGATTTCTACTTCTCAAACACAGTTCTAAATAAAATTACTCTTATTTCTCTCTGATGCTGCCAGGAAGACAGTATAAGGAATATTAGATTAAGTTCTCCAAGGCTCGCTCAGTGGAAGGAGTTTTTTTTTAATTGCTCTTCTCTTCCTCATATGGTCACGTATCATACTTGACCTTTCTTAGTAGAAGACCAACATACAGCATGATATGAGAATGTAAGAGATAACTCTGTCGTTACCAAACTGAAAATCTTATTCTTCATGTTTCTTATTGTGTGATGCTGAAAATGCACTTCAGAAGTTTGTCATCTGGTAAAAGCTTTTCAGCCAAGGAATCAAGAACATACTCAATTTTACTTCATTGATGAGGTGGGCTTTCAAAATGTGCATATTGAATCATTTAAGAAATCTAGATCTTTTGCTCTTATATTGTAAGCAAATCTTGGTGTTCAGGGTCAGAGAAAAAATGGAATGTTGAATGTAGCATCTGGAAGGAAGGGATGTTCTGCTAATAATGTAGTTTGTAATTAGTGCTCAAGTGTGCCAATTCTGCAAGTGACGGTCATTCTAGAAGAAGAAATTGATTTAACATATCTTAATCTGGAGAAAAGCGAAATGCTTGAGAAATCAACAAACTATTCGTTGACAAAAGTGCAGAAGAGAGAAATGTTCTCACTTTTCTAACATGAACTTGGATGTGATGCATTAAGTATTTATTGGCTCTCACAATGATACTGAGCATCTGTGACAAAATACCAAGCATTTCGGTATGTATGAAGGGTCTTTTCAGACTGAAGGGGAAGGGAACATCTCAATGGAAGTGGAAATGTAATGTGCTCTTTTTCATTTGAGTCCTTTTGAGTGGTGCCTTCATCAGCCTTACATGTTTTGTATGCAGATGCCTGATACAGGTGAAATAACTTTTCTGTCTCATCAGAAGAGATTTCAGATTCACAAAGACATGGAAGTACTGAATGATGCTTCCTCAGTGCTTCTTGCAGCCCTGTGGTAGGGGACCCTGCTTAGCATTTTTATCGCCAGCCTGTAATGCATCTACAGAAGTGGAAATCTACATGTGTGCTGGTCACTGATTTTTGCATTCAGGACAAAGGATATACTGCGAGTGAGCTTTGCTTTATTTCAGACTTTAGGATCAGATGCATGGTGCCTTGAAACTGCATTTTCTCCTATCTCTACCTAGCAGGAGAGCATAGGTGAATAGCCCAGAGGTAGATGTGTAAAATTGAAATGAGTTCTAACCTGTGTGTATCTACATCCCTCCCTCCTCTGCATTTTGTCTTCATTACTGACCCTCGTTAATTGAATGCCCTTTCTGAGGTAGCCTGCAAAGTCCCTACTTTTCAGGGTTATTTGAATAAGGGAAGAGCAATTTCTTTTATGATGCCTATAAGAATTTAGCCAAGTAGTCTGCTATTCTGTTTCCCTTACTCATCTCAAGAGTGAACAGCTCAGCTGAGTGAGTGGAAAGAACTGAGAGATGGAAGAGGAGGACAAAAGCATCTTGAAAATGAAAATGACTAAGCTAGCAGGACAAACTGCGGAGGGATTATAGGGCTATGCTGGGCACACTACTTCACTGCTGTTCCTCTGAATAAGTAGGTAGTGGAAGGTCTTAGAGGCTCACAGCTGACAGCACCTCTGTGTTATATTGTGCATTTTAGTTGCATTTCAGTATAGATGATAACATTTTGACACCAATTTTCATTGTTGAGATTCAGTTAGAAGAATTTAATTACAAAGATGAAAGTTTACACATTTGGAGACGTATTGCTTTAACTGCTCTGTCTTCTGTTTTACATTGAAGGTTACAGAGATTAGCAAAAGACCTTTCAAAGCACCTCCAAATGCACGATAGCTGTTCACTGGGCAACAACAAGGTTTCTGCTCTGGACCGGACTTTAGGAGAGATCTCTCGCATTCTGGAAAAAGAGGTATTGTGACTATTATTGGGTAACTTACAATTAATCTATGAACAGATACCTATCTGGCTTTGGGAAAGTTTTAGACATGTATTGAATGCTATAGTAGAAGTTTTCAGGTTTCAGAGTGTATCTGAAAGGAGTTCTCCTGAAGAGAGTTAAACTGCCTAAAAGAACAGGCTGTGACACAGTGCTGCAAATAGAGTGTTCTCTTGTATGTTGATGCTTTCTGTGTTAATAGCAGCTAATGGTTCACAATTCAATATTTTTGTTTAAACATTTAAAATAATGACAAGGAGACTCTGGAACGAAAAACAGTACATTTTTTCCTTTCTTTTTTTTTTTTTCCCCTCAAAGTTGTGTTTTTTAGTAAATAGATGTGTTCCTCTCAATAGTAGAAGGTGAATATTGGCTTTTAACTTCAAATAGCAGTAGTGTTGTGTGGGCTTTCTAGCCTGGTTAAACAAAATCTCTAGTCTGGTTATTTTGGATCAGTTGGTAACTTTAGATTGGTCCATGCTTTTGCCACAAGTAAACAACATTAAACAAATGGATTTGACATGGATTGTTTTCCACTTGTATTCTCTAATGTTTTAGAAGACTGTCATATTTAAGTAGAGTATCATCTACTAATTTTTCTGAGATCAGGTAAGTGATTTTGTATTTGTGAAAGTAGGAAAGCTGGTCGAAGCTTGAAGATTTCTGTGATGGATATAATGAAGTATAACCTTATTGTACTAGACTGTGAGAAATAATCCTTTATTTTACGTACACTGGAGATTAGAGACCACAGTGGAAACGTGTACGTGATGCAAAAGTCACATGTCTTCAAAATGAAATATGCGGTGTTTATTTCACAGTTTGGCTGTAACACATGCTGACCTACGTTAATAACTGGAGTTGTGCTTAGGAATAAAGGAAAGCTGATAAACTGAGGATAAGAACTTGTTTATCCTGTGCTGTTTGTTCCCTTCGTGCAACCAAAGGGGACAGCAGAAAACTTTCAGCTTTCTGATTCTGAAGCTGGCCCTGTTCTTCTTGCATTGATTAGAACAGCTTTTGCTGTGGTTTATTAAAGGTATTTTGAATCTTGCTGCAACCCAGGTTGGTTAGTTGCCTCTTTCTGTGCTCATCTCACTTCCTGCAGTTTAAATGGCTTGTGCTTCATCTATGGGAGGAATGGCAGTTGAGAGTACACAGGACACTTCCTTGCTTATTCACAGGTTAACATTGACGCAGAAGTTGCCATTTGTTGTCAGTTTGATTTAACTG
>JAOWBP010080543.1:0-28011 GCA_028571105.1 Tragopan temminckii
AGGGACACCCACAGCTCCATCAGGTGCTCGGAGCCCTGAGCAGGGACACCCACAGCTCCATCAGGTGCTCGGAGCCCCATCCATCCTGACCTCGGGTGTCTGCAGGGATGGGGCACCACCACCAATCTGAGCAACCTGTGCCAATGCTTCACCACTCCTGTTATCAAAAACTTCTTCCTTCTACGATCAATATCCAGTTTGAATCTTTCCTCTTTTAGTTTGGAACCATTTCCTCTCATCCTATGACAGCAGACCCTGCTGAAGTGTCTGTCTCCTTCCTTCTTACAGCCCTTCTTCAGGTACAGAAGGGCCACCCACAGGTCTCCCTGGAGCCCTTTCACAGAATCACAGAACAGCCTGAGTTGAAAAGGACCACAATGATCATCTAATTTCAACCCCCCGCCACATGCACAGCCACCAACCACCAGACCAGGCTGCCCAGAATCCTTTCTGCTTTTAGGTGTAGTACTACAGCACTAAAAGCTTCAATAGTTTGAGATGATGCTTCCTCCAAACCTTATTCTGGTTTAAAATTGATTTGCAATGCATCTTGGTTTGCATGCTGCTTTTCACATACGCTGTTTCCTCAAAGTACCAATGGAATTAAATGCAAATTTAGTGCCTGAATGAGTCACAGAACAGGGAGAGAAATGAGAGAGCGAAGGATACTGTCTGCTCAAGGCAGGGAGCTGACTCTGTTGGTGCAGAGTGGTTGCTCTGAAGCTTTTTTTGTAGACAGTATTCAACAGTAGAGACTATCAAAGTTCTGGTTATCTGATCTGTAAACTAGGCAAATGTCAGGTGTCTTCAGAGTTTGTCATACTGGGATAACTCCAGAGTTGAAATAGGGAAGCAGTGTGTGTTATCTATCCCTTCCTTGGGTCTCTTCTGGAATCCTTGGTGGCACCTCATAATCTGTTTAACTGGGGCTTCCTGGAATAGCAGTGGGAATTGTACAGATCAGTACAATGAGAAAGGCATTACAACAAAGGTGTGATGATGGAAGGACCAGCACAATAGAGAGCTGCTATAAAGGAAGGACAGATTACTCACCTGCATCAGAAGATTGTCGGTTTGCAAAGGAAAACTTCACCAAAGAAGACTCTCCAGGGAGATATCCTTCCCCAGTGGCAGCCAGCCCTTAAATGAGGTCTAAGAGAGGTGCAGCCAGGCTCCACCCCTTCTGGTCACACAGCTGCATTGCCTTCACCTGTGCTCCCAGGGCTGACCGGCTCCTTTCCCCAGGTGCTCAATCAGTGCTTCAGGCTGGGACTCAACAGTTCCCATACATTCTGCTAGCCAAGTTTTAAGCATTGGTGGGGAGGTGCTGTAAAAATTGAGAGACTATAGGACTTGGATTGGGATGTCAGGGTCTTGACTTGTTTCAGATTCCTTATCTGTGGCTGATGCGCTGGGTTACCTTAGGCAGATCCCTAAGCTGCTTTATGTCAGTGCTGCTGCCTCCCTGCTAGGCCAGCTGGGTGCTCTCTTCTCTCGGTTGACCTTTGCTGTGTATATACAGTGCAGTGGGCCTTTGTTGGGAGCTCTACCCTCTTGATGATGTATTTGCACTGCGGTCTTCAAAGCTCCAAATTCAGCGTGTTTCCAGTTCTGTTGTTCCTTTAGGTGACCTTGAGAAAGCCTCTCAAGTTCTCTGGCTAATACTTTCTTACCTTGAAGCAAAACAATGCTATCAGTGAAGCAAGTTGGGAGTCTCAGACAATAGATTACGTATGTGTTTCATACTTGAGGTTCAAAGCGTTGAATGGGAATTTCTCTCTAATACTCTTGAAGCTGGAAACTGTCTTGGGTTCAGTAGCTGAAGAGGAACGTGCTGTTGTTTCATAAACAGGGAAGTTTCAAGAGATTAGATCCCGGATGGCACATTACTGGTGGATCATCCTCGTCCTTCTCACACTTGTTTTCTTTCTGTGTGTACAAACAAGATAGTGCTCTGTGCGCTGCCCAACTCTGAGCCATCTCTAGTGTCTGACTGCGCTCAATGGGGAGAAACAGCATGAGGCCTTCTGCTCCAGAGCTGCGATGTAACACAAGCAGCCAGACAAAAGGTGAGCAGTGAAGTGCTCATCCCTTGAAGGCTTTATACATTGCAGCACAAGGAGCAGCAGTCAGCTCTTCTGGCAGTGACCCAGAGCTCTGCTCTGCAGCCCTGGTGGGGTCTGTGAATATCAAAGCAAATGGAAAGATCTCGAGTTGCCCAACAGTTGCAAAGCTGACAGGTGCTAATGATCTGCTTTGGGTTATCCGTGACTGTTTGTGCAGGTGTGAGTTATTTCATCTGGCTTCTGTGCATTTCTACTAATGAAGTTTGTAGCTTTGCAGGGCAGTTCTCTGACAAAAAGACTGGTGCTGAGATCAGTGGGTATTTAGTGAGACAGTGGGACAAATTCTGCTTTTTATGACCCTCACTGCAGTGCTCCACAGGAACAGATTTATTGGGGCAGGAGCAAGTCAGGCTAGAATGTGTTATTCTATTCCCCTGCATCCCACCACAGTGTGGCACAGGGCATACTCTCACCCTGTCACCTAAGAGATTTGAAGCATTTCCAAATCAGTTTTGAAGTGCAAGCCACAGCAAGGTAAATCTAGCACCTGCAGTTGAACAGTTCTGGCCTCGTTCCTTCTTCTCGCTCAACAGGATTTCCAGGTGCATTCCAGTCAAAGATACAGAAGGATAACCAAATATCAGAGTTGTATTACTTTCTTGAGTTCCTTGGGCAAAGTTTTCTTGTGCTTGTCATGGTCTGTCTTCTCTACCGCCCCTGAGCTGCTTTGTTCCTCAGAAAGCATGATAAACCTACCTCAAAGTATAGATGCTTGCTCAGGAAGCTGTGATGACAGAGCCTGCAACACAAACTGCTGGCTGTCCCAGAAGCTGCCTGCAGCAGCAGCTCTTCTGTTTGATGTCCCATTCTTGAAGAGTTTCAGCCCCAATTCCTCCATGTGCCGCACAAGGCTGAGAAGGGAAGCAGTAGCTCATACCTTGTCCTTTCTTTTCTCTTAAATAATGATCTAGGTAGGAAGAGAGGGAGGTTTCCTTGCAGTCTTGTTGCCCTGCAGAATGTATGCTGAGCCAGGTGCTGCTCAGAGATGGTTCTCTTTCTCTCCTTGGTGGCTGGCTGGTGGGATGAGTGGTGTTTCAGCAGGTGACTGTGTGAGGCAATGCCTGGGCCACTTTGCTGCCCCTTCCTGTTAAAGTGGCCAACAGGTGGGAACTGCATGTAGCCAGGCTGTTCCTCCTGCACCACAGCTGTTGTGCTGGTTTCTGGCATTTCTCAAGCTCAGATCTTCCTTTCCTTCACTCTCTCCAGTCTGTTATGTATCTCCAGCTCATTTCCTCGCTGCCTATCCCCTCCAGTCTGTTCCCAGTGCGTTTGTTCAAATACAGCCTGTTTGGGTGTTGCCATGGATGCAGAAGGATATTTGGTTATCCATCTATATCTTGGACTGGAATGCATGTGGAAATACTGTTGAGTGAGCTGACTGCGAAGCTTACTCCCTGCAGCAATGTGCTGGGTGCAGAAGGCAAACAACGTGTAATGACTGCTTGGTTAATCAGTAAGCAGCACCCAGGGATGCTGCTAAACCTGGTGTTAGATGCAAAAACACCACTGCCTCGTGCTCAGATAAAATCTCTGCCCAGCTCAAGGTCCTTGCATGGGAGTAGTTCCTCTGGGTGACGTGTGAGATGAGACTGAGAAGTTCTGGGTGTGGAGAACTCCCTGTAACCACTTCTCTGCTTCCTGTAGGTCAAGCTGTATTTGCCCGATTTTTTTTCTTTTTGTATAAACCAGACCTTTTTTTAAGGCAAAAAAATTAATCACAAAGAGCCTTTTAATAGCATGAAGCAGAGCAGGCCCTCCTGGTCTGCAGCTGAACGGAACGAAATAGCATCAGGAGATGATTCTTCCTCCCTCTGTTGTGCTTATTCTTATGAAAGAGTTAACTTTGAAGCCCAGCCACTGTGAGTCAGTATTTCTCTGATGGTCATGTCAGTAGCTTCCCAGTTGATGTGCTTATCTAATAAGGGAAATGCTATTCACTCTTGTGCCTGGGTGTGCCAGCTGGAGGAGGCTGTTCCAGAAGTGCAGGCCTGCAGACAGGGTGTCCATGTGGCTCCTTCTACTGTGGGGTGGGCAGAGGCCTCACAGGGTGCTGCTGACCTTCTGAGAGATGTGAGGCTCCATCAGGGCTGGGTCTGCCTGTAAACCAGGCTGCAATAAGGGCAGCTGATGGGAATTGGTGTTTGTACTGCTGGAGTATGTCGCCCTCCAAACAAGTAGGAGAGGTGAAAATCGTTCAAATCAGTCAAATATTTGAACGTGAGAAGGGAAACGTCTTTGTGAACTTCTGAGGGCCTCTGATTTGTGCCTATTTTCTCATCCCAGTCTTCAGACAAAGTTTGGTTCTGATACACCTCACCTGCCTTTTATTCAGGTATGGATGAGTCCTTGCTCATGAAGCTCTTTTGGCCCCAGTTTGGTGCCTGCAATTGAGCTGCATGCCACATCAGTCCTGTCCCGAAGGAGCTGCTGCCTTCTTAGGAATGGATGCTGCTGACATTCTCCTTTCTGGCCTTTCTCCTGTTCCTCCCCAGCTGTGATCTGCAGGAGCAGAGACCCCACGTAAAAGTCTGCTTCAGCTCTTATCCTGGACGTGTTCTTTGATATGTTTCTGAGCCTGTGTAGGGCCTGTGGGCTTCAGGTGAATTCAGCAACACAGCAGATGCGTAGATAGGAGATGCAAGGCAAACAGATCTGATATGCATGGTGCTTTGCAGGCTGCTGCAGGACTTGCTGACTTTTGCCTTCTCTCCCTCCCCCTTTAGCACTCCAGGGTGGATCCTGAGGAACTGTTCACCAAGCTGGAGCGGATTGGCAAAGGATCGTTTGGTGAAGTGTATAAAGGGATCGACAACCGCACCAAGGAGGTGGTTGCTATCAAGATTATTGATCTGGAGGAGGCTGAGGATGAAATTGAGGACATTCAGCAAGAGATTACAGTGCTCAGCCAGTGTGACAGTCCCTACATCACCCGGTATTACGGCTCCTACTTGAAGGTAGGATAAAGCCATGGCAATTCTCTTGCCGGCAGTTTGGGGACTGAGTTGGGCTTCTGTAGGACCCACAGCTGGTGATGGTAAACAGCACTGCTCAGGTGCCCAATCCATGGGCATCGAGTCAGTGTGGCAGCAGGAGCAGCAGTGGTTCTGCCCACTGCACGTATGTGGTTTTCATATAAGGCTGGTTTTTAAGTCACTTGCAGAGCATGTGGAAATGAGGTTCCTGGTCCCAAGAGCAGGGCACTCTCTTGCCACACTCCCTACCTTACGAGGGAACAGGAGTAGGGAAGGATGTACTGAAGGGTTGAAGAAGTAATGAAAAGAACAGGGTCTGAGTCTTTGAAGGAGTGGTGGAGCAACGAGGTGGTGATGTTCCCACTGAGAACAGGTTCAGGAACCCCCAATAGAAGTTCCTAGTGATGATGCCAGCTGCTGGAGGCATGTGTAACGCTGGCTGCATGGCACAGCAATCCCTGAGTTCTTTGGATCCAGATTATTCTTTGCATATTTTTCACAGGCGATAATGCACTTTCTCAGCATTCTGCCAGAACTACCATGAAAGCTGTGGTTTTGTGGACCAGCTGCTTATCTCCTACCAGAAGCTCAGTCTGGAAATCTCTCTAGGGAGAAAGAAAGTGCTTTGCTGACCATACCCTTCAAACTGGAATCCTGTTAATGTGATCAAAGCTCCCCTGTCATTGGCAAGATGTGCTAGACCTGCTGGAGTGATGCTGAATGGCTCCATCCAGACAATATGCTTATCTCCCTGGGCTGTGCAGCCTGGTGCCCGCAGTGGTACTAAGCTTGCTTAGGCAGAACTGGAGATAAATAAATGTTGGGGGAAGGAGCAGGTCCTCTGTTGTCTCTGAGAGCTGTGGTAGGCAACATTTCTTGTGTTGTGTACAGGGGCTGTTCACCTCAAGTGTTTTGCTTGTCTGCCTGATCTTAATGCTGTCTTTGCTCTTGGACTGTGCTGTTACTTACAGGGCACCAAGCTGTGGATAATCATGGAGTACCTGGGAGGAGGTTCAGCCTTGGATTTGGTAAGTATGTGGTAAGCTCTGGGCACTGACATATCTTGGCTGAAGCCTTGATTTGTGAAATGCCCACAAGGCAAATGCTGACTTGCTGTGTGACATCTTTTTGACAGCCCTACGCCTGAAGGGTAGGCAGTGCAGGGTAGATGTGCTGGTTATGCATATCCCAGGACAGAGGAAATGTTTGCATGGAGCTCAGCTGTTGAAACACAGTTCTCGAGGGTGTTCTGTTGCTTTACAGTAGAAAAAAACAGTGAAATGAATTTGACAGCAGTAAGTTGTTCTTGAGCAACATAAATCCATAGCTCAACTAACTGAAGTCTTGTGCCTGCCAGGAGTTTGTGGTACAGTGCTTGCACAGCATCAAGCTTTGGCAGGGAGCTGGTCTACAATTGGGATTTACAGGTGTTAATAATACTGATCATGTCTAACAAGCTGCCCCAGACTTCAGGGGAACACTAATGCATAGTAAACACATGGAAAAAAAAAAAGTTCTGCTGTGCTGTATTCTTTCACAGAATTCTGCTTTTCTCTTTGGGACTATAAAGCCTGTTCTTCCAGAAGGAACAAAGGTCATATAGTGAAAACTGCTGAGCCTGCACTGAGTTGGAGGAAGGGTGCAGTAGGGGGACCTGTAATCAACAGCAGAAGGCAGGGCTTGTTTAGAAGAGAACTTGATGAAAAGGAGAAAAGTTGTGATACAGTACCCTGTCACTCCACAGCCAGAAGGCAGAAGTTCTCACGGCTGTTGCAGTGGCTGAAATTCAGCTCTTGCGTGCTGGCAAAGAGGCTTGATCCAGAGAGACAGATAAGGTGTTCTGTTCACCAGTGTATTTCCAAGTGAGAGCAAGAGATGAGCATCCTGCTGTTTGTCTGGGAAGCCTTTAAGAGACTAAGAGAAAAGCCTCCAAAGATTTTTCATGTCATGTAGCCAGGCACAAAGTCTGGCATTCTGCTTGTAGAGTAAGATGTGCACTTGGCTGTGTGCAGTTGGTGCTTCCTGCTGAATATGACTTGCTTGACAAAGGTTTCCAAGTAACAAATGGAGAGGCTTGAAAATGCAAGCATCGCTCACCCTTTAAGTCGTCTTCCTGCCCTTTTTCAGCTAAAGCCAGGGCCCTTGGAAGAGACTTACATAGCTACTATCCTGAGGGAAATCCTGAAGGGCTTGGATTACCTGCACTCTGAGAGGAAGATCCACAGGGACATCAAAGGTAAGAGCAGGGAGCTCAGCTGTCTGTGCTGTAAGGGATATTCCAAACATAAATTCAGAAGGATGATGCAGAACTAATCTGAGGGGTTTCAAAGACTGTTTCTTAGTGTTGCATTTCTTGTCAGGTTGCTTGTTTCTAAATCTGGTACTTCTCATTTTATTGCAGCTCATGTTTTTGTTGTCTTCAGGGTGTAGTGCCACAGTAAGGATCTGTAGCTCTTCTCTGACACTTTTAGTTTGGATGGACACAGGGTATTAAAGCGAAGGAGTCAGTGAATGGTGTGCTCAAATATCAGCTGGCTGTTAGGTCTGGGTATTTGCTTTTCTAATGGATGCCAAGGCATGTGCATGCTGGTTATCGTGATGAAAACTTACTGCAGTGGTGTCCTCAGGCAGGGTTCATAGCCCGGGAAAGTCCCTCTTGTCCCGATTGTTGTGGCCGCTGGCCCTGTGCAGTGCAGAGAGATCTGGCACCTCCTCCCATGGAGGAGTCTCACATTGGGAGCAGAGCATCAAAGGACAGCAGGAGGGCAGTGCTGGATGCACACTGCCTGACCCTCTGCGGGAGGGCATGTGAACAAGCGGAATGAGGAAACCTCATGCAGGGAGACACAGAAAGGATTTTGTTGTGTACGTGACACTGCAAGTTTCTATAGCTGCTAGCTTTGCAATCCTACAGCACAACCTCCTCTCCAGAGCCTGAGCAGTGCTGCTTTCTTAAGCTGAGTGAGTGGGAAGCGGTGCAAGGCCAGGATGATCTGCTTTCAGGGATCTGCTGTTTAACCTGTACTGAATGCTGCTGAAGGGTCAGGAAAAAAAAGTAAAGACCATTTGAGGTACCTTGGGCCAAGTGCCTCTCACCTTTGTGCGTCCAGGAATCACATCTAGTAATTGTGTGCCCCTTCACATCTACTCCTTGTTACCACCACAGAAGTATTCTGTGTTACCCAGCGGAGGTCAGAGCACGGGGATGAGTCTGACACTGGGAATCCAAACTGAGGTTTACATGGAGGCAAAGGGGGATGTTGTGGGATGTCCCTTCCCACTGGTCAGTTCTGTGTGGGTTGCAGATGACTTGGGAACTTGCGGACTTGATGCTTATTTGTGTGAACAGCTGCCAATGTGCTGCTTTCGGAACAAGGAGATGTGAAACTGGCTGACTTTGGAGTGGCTGGACAACTGACAGACACACAAATCAAAAGGAACACCTTTGTGGGGACTCCATTCTGGATGGCACCAGAGGTCATCAAACAGTCTGCTTATGACTTCAAGGTGAGCAAGAGCAGGAGAAGGATTGCTTGATGCTGCTGCAGGTAGTGGTGGGGTTAATAGAAGGACTGGAAACGCTGCTGGTAGTGTACTTTCCTATCATTTGGGGTCTGTAGAAGTTTGTCTATTAGTTGTGAAGCACCCTATGTGATCTTATGTGATGAGCCCTTCAGCTGTGCCAAAGTTGCATGCTTTCATGCTGCAGAATTGCTCCTCGCTGCTCTGTAGTCACTGTTCTTTGCTCCTCTCTTAGGCAGACATATGGTCCCTTGGAATTACAGCCATTGAATTAGCAAAGGGAGAGCCTCCAAATTCTGACCTCCATCCTATGAGGGTTCTCTTCCTGATCCCCAAAAATAACCCTCCAACACTTGAAGGTCACCACAGCAAGCCCTTCAAGGAGTTTGTGGAAGCCTGCCTCAATAAGGATCCTAGATTTGTGAGTACTGCAGAGTCCACCTCTGCCTTTGGGAATAGTATCTGTAATACCCCTGTAGGGTAATACTTGCTCTCTACTGAAGAAAAAGTAGTACTGAGCTTGCAGACTGGCAAGAATTGAAGGTGGTACACTTGCATGTTTATTGTACAGAGATGGCTAGATGCAGATTGCCTTCCTCATTTATTCCAGAGGCCAACAGCTAAAGAGTTGCTAAAGCACAAATTCATCACACGCTACACCAAGAAAACCTCATTCCTAATGGAGCTGATTGACAGATTCAAGCGTTGGAAGTCAGAGGGCCATGGAGAAGATTCAAGTTCTGGTGATTCTGACATGTACGTACACACTGCACACGGAGGATGCCCCTTCTATGCCACACGTGCCCCAGGTGCAAGTGACTGAGGTCCTTTTCCCCACCTGGGTTGGAGATCATATCATAGCCAGGAAAACACGTGAGCATCTGCTTTTGTGGGAGTGACTGCTCCTGAAGAAACAGGCTCGTACCTCCTTCTGCTTTACTGGAGCCTGGTATTTTACTCTAGTCTTATCTATGGAACCTCTACACCTCCTGAGTGTAAGGAACCAAAAGTAGTAACGAGAAATATCTCATGTAGTGAAACAGGGCTCTTGCTGCCTGTATTTTATGTGCATTCAGTTATATATATCTCCTTTTAGAGAGCTTCAGGCTTTATAACTGTGGCAATACTTATATATTTGTGTTTGTGAATCAATGTGTGGGGGGACAGCTTGTGACTACGACAGTGCATAGATAGAACCTTGTGTGGAGCTGAGCTTTGTCCTGACCTCCCCCTTTTCGTTGGCAGTGATGGAGACACAGAGGACGGAGACCAGGGCCCAATCTGGACATTCCCACCAACTATTCGTCCCAACTCCTTGAGCAAGCTGCACAAAGGAATGGCACTTCATGGTTCCCAGAAGGTCTGGTTGCCATCTGTTCCTTTAGAAGTGGGCTAAGCTAACACAATCTCATGGGGCTTGGTGAAGCTGCCAGTCATGCCTGTTCTGTCTAAAATTTGCTTTAGTCCAGTATCAAGGCTAGTGCCTCAGAGCTCTCCTCCACATCCTCAGGGTAACACAAGCTGTGGTTTTCCTGAGATCTGGTGAGGGGACTGCCATTGAGGTGCAGTGAAATTAACAAAGGCTTGGCAGCTTGCGTGCCTGGAGAGCCTTTGCCCGTGCTTACAACTTTTCTCGTTGTTGTTTTCTAGCCTTCTGAGCCCATCAAGAGACAACCACGGTCACAGTGTCTCTCCACACTTGTCCACCCAGTCTTTGGGGAGGTGAGTTGGACCTTGGCTCTGCCATCTTCTGTTGCTAGGGTACCAAAGCTAAGGAGTGACCTACTGCGTAGGCCTGTCGCAGGTGGACAAAGAAAATGAGTTTGAAAATTTGCTATTTCCTTGCCTTGTGTTCTGGGTGAGGATGTGGAGGTGCAGTAAAAGCTACAGTTAGTGATAGCATAATGTTCGTAATTGGCTTTCTAGGTGGGTGTTCTAAGGGAAGGAGAGAGGAAGATAATCATAATGGAGCCCACTGGCAATGATCTTTAGCTGCTGTTCTTCTGCTTTAGCAGGAGAGTAGAAATGGGGGGTTCTTAGTAAGAAATACCTTATACAGACACTGTGTGCCGGGATCCAGTGTGCCTTCTCTTGGGGTGCCAGTTAGAGATGCCTTTCCCTGCTCCTGAGGACTTCTCTTTTCTATATCCTGATGCTGTTCCACAGCACAGGCCTCTGCTTTCTCAAGGATGGTCTCTGGACTTTGCACGAGACTTGGGAAAAGAGTTGATGTAGAAAGAGGGCTTACTGCTTCAGGACAAAAAGCAGAGGCCGTTCTGGAAAGCAGGCATTCAATGCTTGAGACAGCACTGCTTAGGAAATGGAGAACTAACAGACTAGGAGATATTAGATGTCTGTTTCAGTCTTAATGATTCTATGGATTGTGCTGACTGGCCTTTTCCATAGTCCACTGTGCTCGACTGCAGAGCTCAATGCATGAGGCAGAAGGTACTGCTTGTTATGCAGCGTATTGCTAACCGTTTCTCAGTCCTGTCTGTTCAGCAGCCTTCTGGGAAGAGCTGTGAGCTCTTCAAACCACTGAGTGCACCTGTGGGCTTCTTAGCAGTGCCAGTGTGCTGATATCAGATGGGAGGTGACATCTTGGCCTTCCATTTCTGCTTTGGCTGCTTTGCCCCAGACTTGCTGCCCCTCCTTTTCTTGGGGCAGATTTCCCTGCTGGCCCTGCTGATGCCTCTCAGCAGTCAGGAGCAGGGGAGGTGCTGGGCTGTCTCTGAAGTAACCTGGCTTCCGTGTACAGTAGCAGGAGGTGGAAGAAAGCTTTCCTCCAAGACCTGTAGGAAAACTGCTTCTCAGCCAGGTGTGCATGTTGTTCTTCTCAGTACTGGCTTCCTACCAACAGTGGCTGCTTCGCACTGCTGCATTAACGCCTCTGAAATCTGCTAAGTTGTGATCACCTCTTTCCATTAAAAGGCTGGAGCTGGGCTTTGTGAATAGAATTTCTAGTGAGATGCTGGTCATGAGCTCTTGTATGGCTGCCTGCATCTTTATTATTGGGTGTTAATATGGAAAGTGACCCACAGCAGGTCATCAGCACAGGTGTGGGCAATTGCAAGCCCTGAAACCCAGCTGCTTCTTCTGAGGAGGAGAGGACAGGCTCAATATTTGGGCCTGGAGGGCCAAGCCAGAATAAGAGCCAGGCTGGATGGCGTAGTGCAGCACAGCTCTCTGCCACCTGCTAACCTTCAGAAAGCTGCTCTGCAGCACAGGGCACCGATGTGACACAGCCCACGCACATCAAGCTGAAGGGCTGCAGCCCTGCGTCAGAGCGTGGCGGTGGGTGGGCAGCTTCCCTGCAGGACACCCCGTGTCTCCTCCTGCCTCCAAGACAGGCAGTCTTTGATCAGGTAATGTCAAACCATTTGTGGTGTCCTGCTTTCTGGCCCGGAGAGGAAAGGTGACCTCCAGCAGTCAGGAGGGCTGATACTGCAACTGCAGGCAAAGAGTGGTGGGGCTTATGTAAAGCTCCTTAATTGGCATAGCCTAATGGAAGCCTAATGGAGCTGGACAGGGGTTAGCTGGCAGGTACTTCTTGTTCCACAAAAGGGGTTGATTTTTGCACAGCACACTGCATCCTGGTGTGCCAGGGAATGAGCTGCAGCATGAGCTGCTTACATGGGAACGGTAGGAAACTTACAGAGAATGTGACCATGCATTTCCAGTGGCAGACTGCTTCAGGCTCAGCGTCAGCAGCGTGTTGAGGTTTCTGTGATGTAACTGAATGATGAAGGCACAGCCATTTCAAATTAACAACTGGGATCATGCACAGGGAGACTTGCACTTGCTAAGGCCCACTGAGAGAGGGCTAAAAATGCTAAACGCAAGCAGAGGCTTTATACCTTGGCCCTGCTGTGGGCTTTATTCCCCCACTCTCCTGGGGAAAGCTCTTTTCTGGAGCTGCTGAAGTGGTGACTAAATCCAGGTCCTGTAGTGTTTTCAACCCTGCCTGTCCAGAAGGCTTTGGTGTGTGTCTGGGTGCTAGGCTGAGCTCAGCAGCAAAGTGATTGTACCAGTTCAGATACACCAGTGTTTTTTCAGGGCTATGGATCCAGCACTGGTATCATTTAGGATGTTTAGCAGCACATCAGAGCCTGTCCTGTAAGGAATTTAATTGCTGTTATTACTTGGAAGAAAGCCTAAATTCCAGATCTTGCATTCTCTTCTTTCTGACCTACAAAAAGACCGTTTTGAAGGATGTGGGTCCCTTCCTGCACCCTCCTGGCGTCTTCCTACAAGGGAAAGGGATTTGATGTCTGCACTGCTTGACAGGTGCTCCCTGCAGTGAGCCAAGGAGCTAACGTGCTATTTCTGGGTTGCAGCTTAAAGATAAGCACAAGCAGACCGGAGGCAACGTGGGAGCTATGGAGGAGCTGGAGAACGCCTTTAGCTTGGCGGAGGAGTCCTGCCCTGGCATCTCTGACAAACTGATAGCACACATGGTGGAGCGGGTACAGAGGTGAGTGAGGGTCCTCGGGGCAAAGGTGGGTGCCAGCGGGGCAGGGCTGGCAGCAAACTGCACTGCTGTTGTGCTCTGCAGCTACAGTCAGGTGTGGTGCTGAGCAGTCCGGGCATCAGAGGCAATAGGATGCTGTCAAGTGGGGAAAAATAGATAGCCTTAGATACGAAGGACTGAAAACACTGGCCCTCCTTAAGGCATTGTTAGCAAGTCATTACAGCTTTCAAGCAAATATGCTGTGGGTTTGTTCATACAGACAACATCTTATAGTCACAGCAGGAGAGAGCACTCTGACTGCTGCACAGAGGTTACAGGATCTGTCCTTGTGATGCTCTCAAAGCTGAGTAGGGGGATGCTCATAAATGTACCTTGGATGATTGAGGGTCAGCTACTTTGGTATCATTCACTGCTAGCAGCCTCTAATCGGCAATACAAGCGTGAGACTGACACTTCTTTGAAGGCTTGTAAAGCCTCAGAGCCCCTGGTTTATTTCTGCTGTAAAATGATGGTGCTCAGAACTTCTTGTTAGTCTCAGGTGGAATCTCTAAATCACTGGAACTGGCTTCTTAGAGGGGTGGTGGAGTCTCCTCCTCTGGAGATATGCAATACCTGCCAGGCCACCTACCTGTGCACCCTGCTGTAGGGAGCCTGCACTGGATGATCTCCAGAGGTGCCTTCCAGCCCCTGCAATTCTTGGCTGTGTTCCTGAAGTGCCAGGGCTTCCTTTCAAGACAGCTTTATCTAGAGAATGGATAGAGGCAAACAGAGGCAGCCTCGCTTCTGCCCACAGGGCACTGGTTGGGCCGTGCGTGCCTCCTGCAGGTGAGGGTGTTACGTGGCAGCAGTGACCTGTTCCTCCCTGTTCTTTTTTGAAGGTTTTCACACAGTCGGAACCACCTGACCTCTGCCCGCTGATGCATACATTCCCTGCTGCTGTTCTGAGAGGAGGAAGGATTTTTTCCAGCTTCATAAGAACTACATCTCTAATCCAGACCACTGTCTGCTGTTGGATATAACATTGTGTTACGGACTCCAGGACATTTCAGAGCCTCCATATTACACGTATTTCCATGATGACCCAGGGTGAGGTTTGCAATGCAAGTACAACTTAGACCTTTTACAGAACCCAAGATGGGTGGTCTAATTGTTTTTACAATGTAATCAACGCGGTTTTTAATTGTTTCCCTATGGATGTATCCATTTTGGCTTGGTTTGATTCCCACTGGTAAATGGCTGCCTGCTGGAGAAGGGGGAGACTCTCCTCTATTCAGCTGTGTGTGTTTGAAGGCGAGCCTGATGGGTTCAGCCTCCCACCCTTCCTACAGAAGTGTTTGTGAGCTGTAACGTGTGAGTGCAGGTATGTTTGCAAGCTCTACGTGCACTACAGCCTCTGGGAAAGTTAGAACAGCTCCTTGGATGTTCTGGAGGATTATTTCAACTCCTTCACATGCTAGTAAAGAAAAGCTTTTGGCTCTAGCAGCAGGCAAAGTAAAATAAGTGGGCTGCTGCTGCTCTTCCCTAGCTTGTTCCATGGGAGGATGGGTTTGCTGACTGCTTCTTTTTTGGCTCTGGGACATCATTTTGCATTAGGCGTTGGTTCACGTGATGCAGGCAACAGCAGAACTTGCCTTGGGTCTCCAGGGGCTGGGAGGGGCCAGTGGTTATGTCCGGCATGGGAGCTGCTGGGGTTTCCTTCCCTGGTGCTTTCTGCAGCTGAAGGTTCGGTGCTCAGCTTTGGGCAGGCCTCACCTCTGAGCTCAGTGGACAGCTGCACGTGCCCAAACCTTGCAGAAGGATTAAAAAGAAGGGAGAGGAGAGGGAACACAGCAGCCCATGGCCAATACTGAGGGCTTCAGTTCTTCCAAGGGCAAGTCAGCACTGCACAGCAGATCCTGGGGCAAGATGCCTGTCCTCTGCAGAAAGACGAAGGTGGGACGGCTGGTGTGTGTGCTGTAGGTGGGGGTTTCCAAAACCACTCTAAGCCTCTTTCTCCATCTTCTTAAAATGAACCTTCTGGCTCTTTTTTCTGCCTAGGCTGGGAACTGGCTGGAGCCAGGGCTCTGCTCTACCTGTCAGGCTGGGGTGGTGGTTGCTGGCAGAGACCGACACATCCACGGCTGCAGTGCCTGCTTAAAGGTGCGCTGGCAGGGCCATCCCAATGAGCTTTGCTTCCTGTATAGTACTAGTTTATAAAGCTACTTTTTAATTGAGGTTGATATAATCTATACTGTCAAGGTCTAGAAAAATAGACTTAGGATAATAACTTCTGATAGCCGGTTGCTTAGCAATCTGCTCACTAATTGTAAAGATATTCCCATTAAGTCAGCAAGACCTTAGATACCCAGATCTTTCTGAGTGTTTGTGTGAATGATGTGGCTCACCCCAAAGCCACTGAGAACAAAAGCTGCGGCTGTTCAGCGTTTTTTAAAGGAGAGATAGATAGGCATTGTTAGGGGTAAGGCTTGATTTTTGGTACTTTGATTCAGAGCTGCAGATTGTAAGTGCTGGGCTAAAAGGAGCTCAAAAGGAGCATACGTTCCCCCATCCCCATGTGCGGTGTTCACTTTAGCTTATGTCAGTCCTTTCCTGTTCCCCTCTGATGGATAAATACGGGCTCAGCACACACTGTGATCTCATCTGGTAGAGAAAAGGTGCTGCTGCTTCATCGCATTGGAGCTGCTGCAGGGCGGTGTTCCTCTGGGTGAGCAGCCTTGGAGCCTGTCCTTACGAGGAACACAACAAACCCATTTTTCCCTCAGAAGGAGGAGCTGTTAATGTATAGACACAAAAGTTACTGAGTTGAAGGCAGAGGCTGCAGTCTAGCAGAAAGGGCTCCTGCTGCTTTAAAACTGCTGTTCATGACAGTAGCAAGTTGTGTCAGTAAGGTACCTTGTGTTATTACTCACATGCACTGCAGTGTAATGAGTAAAATTTTTAAAGGAAACAATCCCCACAGACTTTGTCCAGTATTTGAAGCAACAATGGTTTTAGTTTTTAAAAGCATTGAAAGGGATCTGCCACTTTCAATAAAGTAACGAAATGAATGAGGTGGGGCGTAACTTTTTATTACCAGGTAAAAAGTATTTGTTCAAGCTGCAGTTCTTTGCCTTGTCTTGGTCCTTCCCTGCATCTTCCTGCCCTGTGCTGCTCCTAGCAGTGCCCAGGGAGCCAGGCTCTCCGCTAAACCCTTCACACGTGCAGTGCTCCACTGCACCTGACAGGAATAAGAGGCTGAAATCATTTTATATCAAGATGCTATTTACTTCCACGACATAACTCAGCTGGTTATAATATACTTGGTCAATCCACACGTGTTCACCTACAACAGTTAATTGTTAAAAAATGAAGACACTAATAAATTAAGTACATTTAAATTACACGGGACAATGGTCGTCGCAACAGTGGCAGTGAAGAGTGAATCTGCAGTCGCCTGAGCAGCCTGGGAAACCTCTCTTAAAACCCCCACCTGCCCCCACCCCCCGAAGCATTGTAGACCATAATCTGAAGTCCTGGAGAACACACAGGTCAGTCTCTGTGCTTCCCATGTTTGCAGGGATCTCAGCAATCCTCTGTCCACACAACACGCAGCACTTTCCTTTTTCTTTCACTACACCAACTCATGGGTCCTTTTTCTACTATCCAAATACCAAAATAAAAGCAAGATACCTAGAGCCCCTCAAAACCACATCCAACAGCATTTGACAGTGTTTACCTTATTTCAGTCCTGTGGAAGCAACCAACTGTGACAGCTTTGCAAAAACAACAAACCGCAACCACGTCAGCATTAATACAGAGATTTAATGGAGTCCTCGCACGCTAACGCTCCATCTAGAATCCAGTGACTTTTACACCTTCACGAGAAATGGAAGATGGTTCCCACTTGATATTTAAAGGTAAGAAAAGGGATTCTCACAAGTCTTTACATGACACAGAAGCACAAGCAACAGTGACTTTCCGAGAAGCTTGTTCTCCTATATTGCTTTAAATGCCTTGAAAATATCATTCACACAAGGGTGAAGTGTTTGCCATCCCATGCCTTAAGTAACGCCTACAATAGGATAAAGGAACTCTGGAGTTGTGATATGAGACTAAGCAAGTGACCCTCTCAGCATGCACCATAGCAGAGTTCAGAGGAGAAACCACACACCCCACCTGCACCAGCCCACAGCGTGCTGACACCTCAGCAGAGGTTCACACTTCCCCTGGAAAATCGTTGCCTTGGCAGCCTCTGAATAGCAGAACTGTTCTGCAAGAGCTGCTGTTTCTGTTCAAAATGCACCTGTTATGCTAATACATCTGTGGGACCTTGTTAGTCTAAGGCCTGCAAGCCAGCTGACGTGGACGGCAGTGGGGCTGTGGCTGGAGCCAGCTGTGAGCATCAGGGAAGGGAACCCCCGGAGCCAGCAAACCTGAACCACTCACAGCCCAGCAGCTGCTGCTTTCCCCCACGTATGCTGACCATCCAGTCAAAACGTGAAAAAAAGAATGGCATTTGCCACCTTTAGGGCAGGCAAGGGCATTACTGTACAGATACAACTGGAGCAGCGCACCTTCCACACTGTGTACACACCAAAGCTCTGCAGCTGTTAGATTCTCTCTAAGTAGGTTCAACTGGAGCAGTCGTGACCCTCTCCCACACCATTTGGAGTGGGTTTGATCCCTGTTTGCAACTCCCAAGCTCTCCCGTTCCATACCAGGCAGAAATGAGCTTCCTGGTTCTCTGCTTTATCACCTCCCCAGACTCCTGCTTCCACCTGCCTCTCAGCGATGTTCATGGCAGAGATCCAGCTCTGCTCCCTTCAGTCCGTGTGCCGCTCCTTCTCGTCCTTAGGAAGCAAAAGACTCGACCTGGCTGGGGAGCTGGTGGCCCTCTTGATCACCTCCATCCACCTGGAAAAAGAGAAGGAACAGGGCAGTAGGAGTGCTCAGCTCCTCACCAACACAAGCCTATGCTTTTGTTACAGCTTGTATTACTTTCACCAGACCTCACAAGACATCTGCTTTCCACCCTTCCTTCTTCTACAATTTTTTTTGAAAGGGAAATACTCATTCTGCTTTAGTAAATGAGCTAGTTCTTCATATGAATGCTTGAGTTGTGGCAAATATCCTGCAAACGTGGTTGCCTGCTCAAGGAACAGCTCTACAGTGCTCTGAGCTCGAGAGCTCTTATTAGAGCACATTGTGTTCTCTTAGAACTGTACACAAAGTATTTATGCATGGAGAACAGGCTGGCAGTACTTCCCTTCATCACACAGATTGCTTTTCTTACAAGAAACAACTTGCTTATATGGAAAAAAAGCAACAATGAAGAAAGCAAGACAAACATCGACAGTGAATTAGATTGAAGTTGCTGCACGATTGAAGATTGAAAAGCACAGCTCTGCTCTCTCAGGTAGCTGCTATGTGTGCTGCTTTCCCAAGGAAGGGAAAACAAATGGTACTTTCCAAAAAACCAAGCCTGTAAGGCACAAAGCAACGTGAGGGTTCTGAACAGCTCCAGAGCCCCGGGACAGAGCAGAGCCTACTGCCCTGGGTGTAACCACAGCCTTCCCCTGTAAGAGGATGCTTCTGCTTATGGGCAGGAGGGAAAGGAAAATCTTTAGTGGGAGTATGTTGGGTGTTCTATGCAGTCCCTGAGAGCAGGAGGCAGTGGGGAGCAAAGGCAGGGCTCTGCATTATAACCAATGAATTAACATTGGTTATATACTGATAATATTGGAATATACTGAGAAATAAATATTAAGAAAACATAAAATTACCTCTCAAAGGTGTATTTGCTCTCGGCCCTGAAGAAATACACGTGGGATTTGAACTGCAGCTTGAAGACATAATCCTTCTGAATGCCGTCTGCCTCCACGGGGGAGCTGACCACGTAGCCAAGCAGTGGGAGGCTGGCCAGGGGATAATCATCCTGCAACAGCCCAACAGCACAGCCTGAGCACCAGGCAGCCTGCACGCTGCCAGTGCCAGCCAGGCCATCAGCACTGCCCTGCCGTACTGTGCTGCTAGGGGCTTTGTGGTTTTGGTTAGGAAGGAATGGAGGAGAAGCTGCCTTTATCTCTCACGAAGCCTGCGGTGGATGCTAACATCTGCCCAACTCCCTGCACCACATTCACAAAGTACTGCTCCTGTCCCTGCTGCCCCCTGGGCTCCCTGCTTCCCCCTCCTCGCTGTGTCTGAAATTCCAAGCATGACCCAACATGATCATTAAAACATCCTTCCCCAAAGAAACATGCCCTCAGGAAACCTGAATACAATAAACAGGTTTGGGGATTAATAAGACGAAGAGGCACATGTTGCACTGCACAGCTTGTTACAAAACCAGGTGCTGTGAGCACCAGGGGCAGAGAAACTCTTGATGCCTGTGCAACTGGTGACTGTACTGCAGCCCCAGGTGAGAAATAGACCAAAAGCTGCTCACTCACTGAGCTCCACTAGTCAGGGTGTTACGACATCCTTCCCCTCAAATGCAGAAGATAAGTACTATTAACAAATCCTGATCAAATCCTGCAAGAAGGGCCTGTGGCCCTACAGAGACCTGACTTCATTAAGTGCTACCAACCATTCACCTGCTGCTCTCCTTCAGATTGCAAGGAGAGGCACCCGGAGCTGAAACCAAAGGGTCTCCAGATTCAACCCAGCCCCTAAACATCAGCGCACAGCCACGTGCTCACCTGGTGTGTTTTGTAGAAGAACAGGCAGAAGTTGGTGAAAACGACCCAGAGCTTCTGCCAGCCATTGCTGTTCTTGAACTTCCTCAGCAGGTACCCAGAGAGCTGGTTCTAGCAAGAACAAACAGAAGACTGCCGTGAAACCACTGAGTACTGTCCTCCAAAGAAAGTTAGCTGCTGCAGTCAGAAACACCGAGCCCTCTGATGTAACTGCTCTGCCTATAACAGCCCTTATACTCATGTTTTAAATGGCCTCCTGCACGTTGTCTCACTGGGACACAGGTTGCACAGGGAGGTGGTTGGGTCACCGTGCCTGGAGGTGCTCAGCCGTGGAGATGTGGCACTGAGGGACGTGGGCAGTGGGCACGGTGGGGCGGGCTGGGGTTGGACCTGGGGATCCTAGAGGTCTTTTCCAACCTCAGTGATTCTATGATTACACAGTGACTGAAACCATCTTCAGCTGACCTGTTCTGCACGCAGCTGTGTTCTGCTCCACAGTGCTTTCCACTAACGCGGAGTTCTGAGGTTTAAGTGCTCACTGGCTCTCAGCCTTCTGCCAGGCAGTGCACAGCAGTGCAACCCTGACTCATCTCTATGGCCAGCCCTGTCTTCTGCAGTCTGTAGCCAGGAAACAGTGACAGCCGCAAGGGTGTGGCTTCATCCCTTTATTCACCTTTTTTCACTCCCCCCTTTTTTTTTTTTTTTAAACGTGGAAAAAAAAGCAAAAAACAAAAAACAAGAGAAGGAGGAAAAAACAGAGAAGAAACAAAGACGATGAAAGCCAGAGCTGTGGACAGAACACAGCAGCTGTGCAAAGCCAAGCCCCAAAGGGAAGCAGGCTGCAGGGAGTGCTACATGGTCACTGCTGCACCCCAAGGTCCTCAGCATCCGTGCCATGGGGAAAGGAAACCTACGGCCCTGAATGAAGGCAAACGGATCATAATTGGAGAGAAAGACAGCGCACACACAGCAGAGTTACACAAAGAACCCTTCTGAGAAACAGAAATAGGAGGAAATCCTGCATCGACGAGGCAGCATCACAACTGCTGCTGGTTGAACCTCGTGGTAACACAACACGTGGGTTCACCGAGCAAGAAGTCAGCTTCTCTTGGCATCCCACAGCTCCTCCCACCAGCACAGAACTTGAGAGAGTTTTACCTGGATCATGCACAGGTAATCAGAGAGGGACAGGCTCTGGTTCCGGTACCAACAAACATGGGTGATTGTGTTGGGCCGTTGGGCCTGACCCAGCAAATAGCGAGGAGGAAGCTCTGGAGAAACAGCAAGAGAGCAGAAAACTGAGCAGAGAAAAGGGGGAGAGAAAGAGAAAAACAGAACATTAGGATAAGAAAAGTGATGCTGCAGAAGTGTCTGTTAAAGGAAAATGGATTGTGAAAAAAGTGACGGTGTTAGAACATGGAATGGAACGAGGCAAGAAGCTGCTGGAAGAACTCACACGTTAACTCCCAGAGCCTGAGGTGGGCAGGTTTCATTATAAGGCCACAGAAGAGCAATGATGTCTCCTTCCCAGGTATACCATCATGCAAAGGAAGGGTTCTTCCCTCCAATAGAAGCCACTTTACTGGCTGAGGCGTCCAACTTCCAGACCCTGAGCCAACATAACACTGTAGGACCTCCTTACTGACTGGTGCATTCTGAAAACCCAGAAGCTTCGGAGCCCAACTCTAACACCTTCCATTAAAGTGCCCGAACTGCGGGGCCAGGAAAGTACACACGACTGACATCTGACTCCCTGCTGTTTGGCTAGCAAGGGACCTTCTTTTTTCCTTTATGGCATTTAGGGTATTTCCCACTTCTGGACATCGTCCAAGCACGCCAGCCTCCAGGAAGGTTCCTACCCAACAGGCCCTGCTAACTGCCACCAAAAGCATGCCCGAGGTACAGCTGCCAGCAGCACACTGAGCAAACATCTGTCTTAGAGGCTGCAGGACCAGCACCAAAACGTGCCAGCAGTGCCACACGGAGCCACACGCCAAGGGCCGAGAGCCAGAAGACACACAGACACGCATGAAGATGAGCAGACATGCAGCGGTCTTTCAATCGTCCGTGCTCTCCCACAGACAGCAGAAATGCAAAGTGGAGCACGGAGTGGAGGATGAGCAGAGGCTGAGGCAGCCGAGACGGACAGAGCGAGGGGCCAGAGCTGCGCCCCGCGGTACCTCGACAGCCACACTGTGGTCAGCCATGGAGACGCTCGTGTTGCGGTACCAGCACACGTGCATGGTTGTGTTGGCACGGTGGTGGCTCTGCCTGTCCAAGGAGCTACGGGAAGAGTGTATGTCATCTTCGGACTCCTGTTCTAGAGAGACCTCATCAGAGGATCCTGGGGGAGGAGAATTCGGCAGCGGTTTAAGAAAACTGTGCAAGAGAAGCAGGCGTTCCTCTGAGAAAGGATGGTGTTTGTTTTTTTCTCTCTTGCAGTGGTCCAGTTTTAAAATACAACAACTTGAATGTTACAGCTGAGCTGATCGTTTTGGCTTCCATTACTCAGCTCTGCTTGGGACGGCTGACTCCATAGTGTGGGGGGAAAAAAAACACTACAACAAAACAAGCAACAAACAAAACCCCCACGCTTAATCTTCAGTTGATCCTTAGCAAGGAACAGAAAGTGCTCCAGGAAGGGACACTACAAATTTCAGCACATCCATAGCAATGCCAGAGACAAGCATGAGAGTGCTGGGCTATAAAATAATTTGCTGATCTCCAAAGACACCACCGAATTTATGGACAAGAAAACACACTGCTTGGTTAAATAGAGAAATGTCTATACAAGAGACAAATAAGGAGCTTATGAAGTCAAGGATTCGGCAGCCGGAGCATCTCTGCTGCATTTAAAGCTACCAGGAGCATCAGCCTAGGAAGACAAGCATATAAACTTGAACTAAAACACGACAAGAGCACAAGAGCTCTCCATTACCGTATGAATTATAAAATACTTCATTTGCATCATCAAATTTACAAGGGGAAACATGAGCAAGACTCAACACCTGACTATTTTCAAGAGTGTGGGAAACACCACTTACTGTTGGAGCGGTTGCATACGGAGTTGTCCAGAAGCATGTCAGATTTCTCAGTGGATTTCTTGGCCATTTCAATTGCCATGTTTAGGTCTTCCATCCACTTCCCCATCTCCAAGCGGGTGCTGCAAGACAAACAGTGTGAATGGTGACTGGCCCAGCCCGGAGCCTTCACCACTATCCAGAGCCTTAGAACAAGTTTAAAAGGACCATTTTAAAAGGTGGACTTCACAAGAAACTGAATGAATAGACAGCCATAGGGCCACATAGAATTCTCCTTCAGATCTACCAGACTCAGCAGTATGATTGGGCTAGAGCATCACTGTTCACCAACAGCTGATGGACTGCTTCAAACATGAAATCATGTTTTCACTCTAAAAACAGTATTAATGAAGGCACTTTAGAAATGGGTGGTGTAACCATACTGGAAATGATATTTTGAGGAATAAAAGGCAACCTGAAAGCCAGCATATCTTTTAAAGGGGATTTATCATTTACTTTTCACCTCAAGCAAGTAAAACAGAGTGCAGGAAGATGAGGAGTTCTTTGAACCCATGCAGTTTCCATTGCTGGTTACACGGCTCATGCCATGAGTACAGGGTAAGAACTCTATAGCTCACAGACATATATCTATATTTGTCAGTATGCAACAGAGTAAGGTCTTCCTCTGGACACTGCCACATGGCTGTGGAATTCCTTTTTTCCTTCCTGTTACATGCACAATTGTTTTGCAAAGTGCAGTATACAGTCACACACTCAGGTATTTGGTTGGGAGGCTGTGGGCAAAACCAGAATAGTATGGAAGAATATCATTGAAATACAAACGTGTACAGTGTTTGGACACCAAAAACAAAGTGCTGAACTAAAGAGGCAGCACAGGCTTAGTCAAACGTTTTGCACTCCTTGTCAGGTTAATGAAAAGATCAACAAAAATCGTACATTGGGCTACCAAGGAGAGAAACACCATGCTCAGATGGATTTATTCAAGGTTAGTCAAAGCACTGCCTGATTAACAGCTGAATTAAAGCCTGTACGATTTGCGTTAGCATACATATTCCATTGTGACCTTGTACAGAAAAGCAAATGACAGAGAGATAACCACTGCAAAGTCTGGTTATAAAGTACCTCTAAATGTTCAACTCATTCTTCTTGCTTGCATTTTTTACCACGTATTCAAAACAAAGCAGCCTAAATTACATTTTGGTGCCAGGGCAGTTTGGCATATTCGCCTCCTGATGCAGAGAGCACCCCGAGTGCTGCAAATGGAACCCTGCCATTCCTGAGCATTCCCACACTTGGGAACTGGTGTGGGCTGACAAACTACTCCTTCCTGAAACAAAGAGCTGATAAAGGAATTGTGAAGTGTCATGCATTTGCTTTGAAGTTGTGCTTTCCAGAGGACACGTGGAACAGCACTGGTGGCTCTGCACCAAACAAACAACTCTTTGGAGGTCTCTCTCAAATCCACACGCACAGGGGAAAATAAATGTTACCTTGCTGCCACTACTATGGTCTTCTGTGCTGAATAGATTGTGAAGCAGTGTGGGACAGCCCATTCATTCTCACTTTCCTCCACCTGCAGGAAAAAAATAACAAGCTTTTTCTCATCACTGCTTAGTGACTGATAAACACCAAAAACCACTTATTGGCTGGCTATGAATTTGAGCCTCAGTATCATTACAACACAGTAGCAGTAATTGCAAAACAGTTACTTTTTTTTCCTAAATGAATATCACCTACTTCAAGACTATTTTAGCTCTATATTTAAAGTGTATGGTATCTTTCTACTGTATCTCTAGCTGCACAGCACAACACGTAGAAGGGAGAGAAAAAGAGGATCCTGAACAGGATTTAGCCTATTACTTACCGGTGGGTCAAGCACTATCAGCTGCAAATCAAACACAAAAACAACAGTCCCGTTAGAATATGGGGGTGGGGACACAGAGGACTGATTTTATGCCTAGGCATTTACATTGCACAAAAATGCCCAGACTAATCCATATTCCAGATCAGATTCTCACTGCACCATGAAAATGAATGGTCAAACGTGCTCCAACCGTTTTGCTAATGAGATGGAAGGGATAAGCTTATTGCCTGCAGATGAGTCTTTGTTTAGCACATAGGCTGAGGCACATGAAGGTCCCATCCACGCTTAGTAGGGCACAGCTTCTCCCATGAGCCTGGAGCTGCTTCAGTCCTTCCAGCCCTGAAGGAACGCCCCAACCTGCCTGAAAGCACCACAGTGCTTAAGGAAATGACTTTGCAGCTTGAAACCACTTACCAGCATGCCATGCAGAGGAAGATGTCCGTGAATTTTGAACTGATTCGTCCCTGTGACCCCTTTGCTCGTGTACAGTAACATATCTGAGAACTGAAAAACAGAGGAAGAATGGAACTGGTTCTGAGGACAGCAGGCAGGCAGCACCAAGTATTTTTTACATTTTTCAGATCTGCTGTTTAAACGCTATAGACACACGGAAAAACAGTTTCTCCATCACTCTGGTGTGCTCTTCCTTGCAACATTTACAAACAACATTTACTTATTCATTAAAATCATTATTTACAAGAGAGGAAATTAAGTTTATAATTCTGATGAAACTCTCTGCCACCAAGGAAACAGGCCCAACAGACAGCGTGATCACAGTCACTTTCCCCATTAAAATCAACAACCACCACCTCAGAATGAGTTTTCAGTTATGACTGCTGGTTTCCATCATAAGCACACAAAAACACTTTCACGACCGCTTTATCTTGAAGGCTCTGAACGCTGTAGGAAAGCAGAAGCAGCACCCACCAGAAAGAACATCCGCTGCTGTAAACCTTTTTTAGTGAGCTTGTACAAGCAGCCTTCCCGGATAAATTCCTGCCAAGGAAAAGAAACAGTGATGCAAAGCTTCGATTTTCCCAACCACACAATTCTAATGGATTTGTTCTCATCCCAGAGCGTACAGATGTCGATTGGTGCCCAGCAATGATCCCCAACAGATTTGATAAATGCTAAACACCACCTTTCCTTCTGTTTTGTCACATGAATTTTGTCACATGAATCAGATCCTTACTGCAGCCAGCATTTAAATCAGTGAAGCAAGAGAAGGAAAAGGAGCAGAGTCCCTGTTGGATATCAGCAGTTCACCTGTTACACTTACATCCCACCGCAGTGACTGCCATCACATCCCAAAAGCATAAGCGATGCTCCTCTACTTATGCTCAGTACATCTAGCAAAAACAAACAAACAGAAAACCAAGCAGGAACTAAAGAAACTCTTACAGAAACAGTCACTAATAGCGCTTTTGTCCAGCGATGCGCCTCTCACCATTGCTATGTCCACAAAGAGGTCACATCAGACATACACAAGCTGGTAGTGGGCTTTTGTTGAGTACAACATCTTGCTTCCCACTCAAACACAGAGCCCTGCACCCAGGTGGAGCCAGTTTCTGCCCCACTGAAAACATGAAACTGGCTGGAGTTGAAGCAGAAGCATTTGTGATCTGCTTCCCTACCACATCACCAGGAGCTGAACATGACCTGCTATGAAGACAATTACTAACCAAAGCCTTTGCACTCATCCCACGAATGCGACAAAGGCAGCGGTGATGCATGTTGAGCAACGCATTGCAATGCAACACCTTGGTCATAAAAACAACACAGGCTTTAAAAGCTCAGCAGTGTTACTTACCCGACCAGGTGCTGTGAGATTGTCTATACCAATCAAGTCGTGCTGCAGCTCTGTCAGCTTCTGGAAGTTCTCCAAGCGGATAAGGCTGTGCTGTAGCTGGGAGGTCATCTCCGTGACTTCCTTCAGGGCATCTGTGTGGGAAATGGTGCCAATGGGATCAGAACGAGGAGACAAACCCAGGCTATCCCTGGAAAATTGAATCTGAAACTGACGGCTAGATTCATTCTTAAGAAATACTTTATATAGAGCGAGGCAAAACAGCGACTTCACAGTAACTTCACAGCATTTCCAATGGCTCTAGAGATTGTGGTGGCACATCTAAAAAGTAATGACCACGTAGCCAAAAGTCAACTGCAAAGTAAGGAACAGCTATTTTCTATCCAGTGCAGAGAACTTTAGAGCCCTGCACCAGAGGATGACAGCAGACTGGTAAAACCTGGTACCAAAAACTGTAAAGAAAAACAAAATTAATATTTCAACACAGCCTAAGCACCTCTTGAAAAGTGCCTCCTGACACTTTTCTGCTTTTCTACTTGATATGCTGCAATTCCTTTCCTGGATATTTAAATCAGAGAATACATTTGGCAGTTTTGCTTTCAGCAATCTAAACCAAAAATTCTGTGCATTTCTCACAGTTGCATGGGAGAGTAAGAGAGGTCTCGAGAGGAGAAAAGGAGAACGTATACTGAATGTGCAGCTGCAAAGCTTGCTGCCTCCCACAGGGTACCTGCCAAGCAATTTAAGACCCTGCCCAGCATGTGTGTACAGCTGGGTGCTCACTCACTCCGACAATCTGCAAAGTCCCGGTGCTCCGCTGTGTAGTGCTTGCAAAGCCTCCCCAGGATCAGTTTGTAGTGCATCAGCCTCTGGATTGGCTTGAGCAGAAAAGTGTTGAGTGGCAGATAGCAAACTTTCTGCAGCTCAAACTCCTTATAAACCATTTCCAGTTTCTTCAGGCGTTTGGTTGCTTTCTCCAGTTCTGTCAGGACCTCGTCATGCTTCTGCAAGTAACTTGTAAACTCCTGTTGAATGGCACAGAAAAGGGAAAAGAGCCTGCTATAGATTTTGCAACAATAAGAATTTGGCCACCACAGCACAAGCGTACCTGCCCCATGAAGTCCTCAGCCCCAAACAAAGGTGCCCTCATTTCAGAATGCACTCTGCAGTTAAGAATGTTCGGATTTGGAAATTAATCAACCTCGTGAATCACTGTCTTCACAGGGGAGAGTTCAAGTTGTGCACAGATTGGAACACAGCTACTTAAATATTTCTAGAGTAACTAACACACAGCCTTTCCTTAAGGTAAACACAGGCAGAAAGCAAGCAACCCTCCTATTGAGCCCTGCTGTAAATATTCTGTTTTATTCTGAACTCGTTTAGCAGCAGTAATTGTTTGCAAGTCGCTTCAAGTTAAAATCCTGGGGATTTAATCAATGGGGGATGGCTTTAAACTAAGACAGGGGAGGTTTAGGTTGGATATTAGGAGGAAGTTTTTCACACAGAGGGTGGTGAGGCACTGGAACAGGTTGCC
>JAOWBP010080623.1:0-27988 GCA_028571105.1 Tragopan temminckii
GGGGTGAGGGGGGGGAAGGGTAGAAAATGGTAACTTATCAGATGCTGTTTTTAATAATACTTATAATACTTTAATAAAGTTTATTTCACCCAATAACTTGAAAACAACCAAACAAATTTCAGCAATGTTCTGAAGCAGATAATGAACAGAACCTAATAATCTTCGATGATACTATGTGAGCCCTGCCTTTTTCCTTTCAGACTGCAAGTCTACACTTGCAATGACATCCAGATGACCTGGCAAACTTTGATTTACCCAAGAGCTGCAGATTTTAGTGCTCTTAAGACAACAACCTAATGAAAAATAGATTTTAAGTAAATATTAAACTGAGTCAGAAATTTTGTAGCTCTCAGCAGTTTTTTTTCTCTTGACTGGGCGGAATGGTGCCTTCTGTGCATTTATCGTAGAGTGGCACTGGTTTCTAATTCTTTTTTCTGGGAAGGGGGAAGGGATTGTTTTAGTTTGAGTTAATTGAATAACTCAAAGAACTAGGGATTCTTTGTGATTTATTTTCAGGCAGATATGCTTAATTATGTCTTGTGGCCAATTTGATGTTTTCCTTTTTTCTTAATGTTGTTGAAATGCATTGATAAACCATCAGGATCAAATCAGAAATAAAGCTGGTAGTATAAGAGGAGGCAGCTGGAGTTCATTCTCCTATTGAAGCCACTTTTGCCTTTCTTATTCCTTACTGACTTCTTTCAGCCTATCAGGCTCTGGTATAAATTATCACTTCACTAAGTAACAGTTGGGGGTTAATCTCATGAAGAGAATACTTGAACTTTCTGTCTGTCTTAGCATTGTACTTTCAAGCTGAGTGTCGCTTAAGACAATTTGAAGTTCTTTTGTTGGTGAGTAGATGTATACTTATAATTAGGCTGGTGATGAGCAAGGCTATATGAACATGGAGAAACAATGTGGTAATTTCTACTGGGAGGCTTAGGCAACAAAAGCATACAGCCTTAGAGAGATTTTATAGTATGAAAAAATTCTAGTAAAACATTAAGTAGGTGTGGAGTCAGCTGTTCCACCAATAAACACACAAAGCCAAATTTATGTTCTCTAGTGTCATTCTCGTGATAACATATGGACTCCAAGCTTTTAAGATTTTGTTTCTGGAAACATTTATGCATCATTAATACTTAGCCCTTCTGGTAGGGAATAAAACAGTATTTAGGAGCATTCCCTTATCTGCTGCCTTTGCTAGAAGTCTCAGTGCATAGACATATTGTTGGTTGAAGCGGCACGAAAAGCAAGCCAGAATTATTTAGAGCACCCATTTCAAATATGCTCCATCCGTTCTATTATGCATTTTTCCTAGTATAAAATGTCACTTCCAATCAGATGATTCAGTGATATGCTGATACACAGTGAATGTGCATGAGTTTGCAGATCACCCCAATTTTCCCAGTGCATAATCCTGATCTACAAAGATGGTTCTTCTGTATTAAATAGTCTGCATATTGAACTCTTGATGCATCAAAACACGTCTGTATCTAGAGAAATAGGTATATTGCAGTGACGTGGTGATGTGTAAACAAAGTGCCAGTCTTTTATGTATGTAACTTATTTATTTATATTAGGAAATTCTTTCTTTGTGAAGATAATTAAGGTTCAGAAAGCGTAGGTTTTTTGTATTTCAATTTTGGTCTAATTTTTTTTTTTTTTTTTTTTTTTTCCCCTCTCTGATTTTACAGCTTCAGAAATTCAGTTTTCTTCTTACATATTTTGGCTTGAGACCTTGTTTGCTAGGCTTATTTCCACCTGATGAAGGGATGTGTAAGTGGAACAGAGGAAAATGCCAGGTGAGGTTGTTCAGGCCATTTACTACCTGCATGGGTACCCCTGAGGGGTCATACGAGAGCATGTAACACCAGAGATTGGTCTGCAACTTTTTACTCAGAGACAACCCCAAAAGGATTTTTTTTTTCTTCTATGTAGGTACCAATTTCCTTATTATGTTATATTAAAAATGCAACAAGTACTTTTTTTTGATTCTTTGGTACTTCAGTACTCTGGGTGTAGGTAAAAACTCATTGGATTGAGGGCACGTGCAGAAATTCAGTTATGCAGCATCTTGTTTGTCTGAGTAGAAATTCTATTGCAACTGTTTTATTTACTTAATTGTATGTTTTTATTTAAATAATCAAAATGAGTATAAAATCAGATATTAATACTGTCACCTGTTGTAAAATTGAAGCTTGTTTTATATTCCCCATTCATTTTCAGGCTTTAAGTTATTGAAGGGTTTTCTGTTGACAGTACCTGAGTGTGACATAGGCACTGGCAGGAGTGACAGTTTGGAGATTTTGGAAGAAAACAATTGGAGTTTCTGGCACCTAGGGAGTGTTAAAACACTTCTGGAGCGGTTGAGTAAGCCTATTAGCTGGATGTTGCTGCAGAAATGATGGGCAATTAAAGTTAACAGGCTGACACTTACATTGCTATCTTTATGTTTTAGACTAAGGTACTAAAAAAACTGAAACAATTTTAAGATGTAGCTGTTTGAGTGCGTGTAAGACTACATTGCAGTGGTGTTACTTCCAAGCGTGGAAGCTGGAAACCTGCCTCTATTCTTCTTGAAAAGAATGAATGAAAAGGCAGCATGGCAGTGAAGACTGCAGAGTGAAGGAAGCCAACTCCATGTCTCAAGGAATAGTAGAAAATAGTTATGGGAATGACACCTGCTTGTGTTTCTCTGAATGAATTTCCAAGGGCAGATTGTGCAAAGAATTAATGATGCTTTAATGATGCTTTAATCAACACTTTCCCCCTTCATGTCATTGCATCTCTTTGTTAAATATTTAGGATGAAATCTGAGATTGTCTGTTCTATTGGAATTTACCCTGAGACTTGATGCTATAAGCTGCCGGAGGTATCAGTCTGGATGCTTTAATTGCTGTGAGTTTAACAAATTTTATTTATTAAAGGAGAAAGGTGAGAAAATAGGAGGCAGTTTCTTCTCTTCACATGTATATTGCCCTCCACTGGGAAGGGAGGAAAAGACCTTACTCAAAACTTGTCATGTTCAAAATTCCTATGTAAAAGCTCTTAAGTTTGGATTGCTATGAGGAGGCATGAGAGTCTCTTTTCTTACTGATATGTTCTTAAAGTAGCTTGAAATAACCAAGTCTTTTGTAAGACTTTTAAGTATGTAGTAGTAATTGTTTGTACTCTCCCTCCCTCTCTCTTTCTCTTTTTGGGAGGTCAGCAGAAGCTTGCTTTTTGTAGCACAGTTAAATACCAAGGCCTGCTCTGTCCTCTCAGTTTCCTTCTGGAGCTGAGAAATATGCACAGCTATGAAACAACTTTGAGATGTATTTATTTAAAATCTTCCCTAAGGAGTAGCCTCCTGAAGTGGAAAACTTGTTTTCCTGTGAGCCTCGGTGGGATACCAGCCATCCAGTGTTTCTTGTGAATCCTTCATCTCAACGTATGCAGTACGCTGAAATCTGTTCAACGACAACAAAGACACAGTTGTGAATGTGAACCATATTTGGGCTACTTCACGCATCAGGGGCAGTCAGTTTACGGATGCAGGAGTCTGCAGTTTTAAAAGGACATCTGGGAGACATTGCATCAAAGCCAGGGCCAACCACTTTAAGTGTTCAGGGAAGTATCAGAAAATAGGTAACTTGCTGTGAGTCTTCTTAGAGCACTAAGTGGAGATGCTCTTGTGTTTTATGAGAGCAGACACTGAAGTTTCATTAAAGTGTTTGTAATACAAGAAGATAGTGGAGAAATCTTGCATTTGCTGCTCCCCATGAGCTTCTTTATGCCTCTGGTTAATTTGGCTTGCAGTAGCTCGCCAACTGTTCTAGTAGCCTTCAGAATTTCTAGATGCAGCAGTTCCACAGTACTTTGCTTTAGGAATGAAACCAGGCAAATTTCAGAAGGCAAAATGCAAAAGCTGCTACTGCCTGATTATGTCAAATAAGGATAGTTCCAGTATGTATGTGAAAATAACCATATTTGAAGAGTTCCATATTTGTCTCTCTATAGAATAGTGTATTCTTGATGATCAAATATATGAACGGAGACTACACATTCTTATTCGTCACTACTGGCTGATGAGCTATTCTGCCCTTGCAGTGGAGACTTCAGGATTTTTGTACTGAAAACTGCAGCTTCTATCCTTGAATCAGTGCACAGCTGGCGTATATGGAGCTATAGAATTTGATGCTGCATGTGTGATGTGTTTAAAAGTGGTAGACACCATTTGGATGGCATTATTTTCCCTTTTGTAACACTTTCAAACTTCTGCTTCTTTCAAAAGCAAAATGTAGCAATTTCATGCCTGGAGAAATACCCCAGTAGTCAAAGACTATGTAAAAATTTGCTATTCTGATAATTTGTCAGTGATTTCAAATGATATTTTATGCTTTATGTATAAAATTATGTATTAAACATAATGCATAAGAATATCATTTGCAATTCAACAGATTTGTGTTCAGATGTTGATGTTATTGTCAAAGCTGAATACAAATGCAGTAATTTTTGTTATGGTGTTAGATTCACTTCCTGGTGAATCCTCTATTTCTGTCATCCAAGATGGAAAAGACTCTAACACCCTCAACTTACCAGTCCTGTCAAGATGTATTTTATAAAGATTTTCACAGTAATGCTTTGAGCTGTTCAGGAAATAATGTGCTGATGCCTCTATACGAGAAGGCTGATGAGCAATCACATATTGGCATGTTAACATTTTCCTATCATAAAGGGAATAGCAGAGAGCAGCTGGAGAAGAAAACAGTGCAGTCAAGATTATAATCTTGATAATAACTGTAGGAACCAATACTTGTTTTCTTGGATAGCTCAGCCCGTTAAATGGGGCTTAAAATGAATCCCTTTGGGTCTTTTTGGTGGGAGGCACATAGCCATGTGTGATGCACATATTAACAGTGGCTAATATGTTTCATCCAGTAGCTGGTACAGAAGATGATCATGGTAGTCAAAATACATGGCCTGGATGTAGACAAAGAATTATTTTTTTCAAGTCTTATCTGAGTATAAATTTATACCTTGGAATTTATATCATGGTATAATTTGTACTAAGTTGTCATATGACTTTTTCTGAAGAAAAATATAGTTAAGCAAGAAAAAAGTATAGTATACTTATTTGAAAGCACTATATATATTCAGTCTAGACCTGTATTGGAGCTACTCTGGGTAGAATGCATTTTAAATTTGTTATTGATTAATCTAACTTGTAAAACAGCTTGAGATAATTCCCATGACTGTGACCGCTCTTTAATTATGAGGGCACAGCTAATCAGCTGAAAGATGTCCTCTTGCTGAGTTCTGCCAAGAATTTGTCTTGACTTCAACAGATGCTTTTTTCTCAGTCCTGGTGAGACAGTGTGAGTGACTTGTTGATGCTAAGATCAGTAAGGCAGTCAGCAGCTGTTGGAATGGAATTTTGTAGTTATGGATCATCTGGCAAAATAAGATACTAGCTGGCTGGAGGATTGGTGAGGGAGCAGCCTTTATTGAGCACAGATATATCAGACCCACTTTGTTAAATACAGCATACATGTTTGAAGATTTGTTGTATAATTACCTTGATTAGATGGGGGAAAAAAAAGTGCATGGAACTAATCAAAGAGCTCCAGTTCATTGGTTTTAATAATCATTATTTTTCCCCTTGTGAAATGCAGGTGCTTGGTTTGAGTGTGAGGATGGCAGTGCTTATCTTCTTACAAGCTTTGATTAATATCTAATTCTTTGCATTATGGAAGGAGCTAATCAGATATTCAATTTGCTAATCAGTTTCTCAATTTGATTAGTAATATACTAATCACTTAAGAAAATATAATGTGGCGTATATTTAAGATTTTTGAGGTTAATGTTCTTAGAGGGTGAAAGGGCAAGAAGATCTGCTTATTACCTCCACTTTCATGCAGCCTCTCCAAAAATGAGTGAGAGGAGAAAATGCTCAAAAACAGATGCTGCAGGACCTGCTGTTATGGGCTGCTGCTGAACTTCTGTCACTGATGCCTGATAAGCTCTTTACTAAGTCAAGAGTGAAAGTGGGAAAGCAGTGTCCCTACTGCTCATCTGATCACTTGTATTCTCACCTTTGGGATTTGAGTGGGTTTTCCCTTTCGTGGGGTGTGTGTGTGTTAATATATTCTGACTTTGGAAAATCTTATTTCCATAAGTTTTGCGTCTGAAAACTTTATGTGATCAATACCTCCCATTAATATTCTAAGTGACTTCTGTTCGTCTGTATGAAATACTGTCACCTAGGCAGTGGCCACATGTGAGGTCTTGTCACTGGTGACATAAACTTTTTCTTTGTATTGTTGATGGGCTTTGCTGCATGGAGCAATGGGACCGGTCCCCTCATCTCCACAGAGAGCACTGCTGGCTGTCTCAAATTTCCTTTTTCCATTGTTCTGAAGTTGCTTCTCCTAATGAGGTTGCTAAAACTTGCTTCCATTTTTTTTTTCCCTCCTCACCTTAGCTTTTTTTTTTTTTTCCCTAGTGGTAGCTGAACAGTGCTTTTGCCACTGCTTGGGTTATGCCTAAATTTCATTTATGTTTGTTCATTTGCTGAATGAAGTTCAAGGCCTGGACTCAACTAAAATGAATAGTAAGAAAAGGTGTATTTGAGTCCTTGAGCTAATAGCTAGAGACTGTAGTGCTTATATGTAGCTTTGTTCATAGTAACGCTTGCTGTGTGTCACAAATCTGTAGGGATATCTTTATTAGGCCCTCGTGGCTCTGTTTAAATTCAGTGAGGGAAATAAACTAGAAAGTAAACTCTGCTGTCTATGTGCTTCCATTTATAATATTTTAGATATTAATGAAACCAAAGTCAGATGAGCAGCCTATTTATGATAAAGGAACCAGATTTGCCATTGTCAGAGAAGCTGGTAAAATACAGAGTAGGATGGACTCAATTATAGTAATTATTTTTGCTTCTACTTTAAAAAATATAAAGCAGTATTTTAATTATTATTTGATCAACACTTAATTTTCACCTAAGTAATTCTATGTCTTCAGCTCTTACCTGGCCTCCATCTCTTCACTTATCTTCTGCTTGGCAATGTTTTCAGTGGTGGCTGGCTGAACACTGGTCCAAATATGAACAGGATGTTTGCAAATGGAGGCTGAAGGCATGATCAGGATGGTGTGTGTTCCCTTTTGTTTAACTCCATATAACGATTAGGGAAATTAATGTATTCCTATCTGCTTCAGGTAGTCTTAATATTAACAATAGTAAAAAAAATGTGCATTTCACTAAAACACAACACACACTGACTGTATACTTATCAGAAGCGTGAGAAGCCTGGTAGCAGAGTGCTGAACGTTGTGACTATTGCTTTTTGTGTGCTTTCTTCTAGCTGCCAGTATGAGCTTGGCCTGCAGATATTAGGGGGAAAAAATAAACAAACAGACAAAAACACTTCACAATGCAGAAGCTTTAATTTTAAAGTTGTAGATGTTTCAGCTGCCTTTATCTAAAGTAGTTTAAATTGTATATTGCGCTGTTCACAGGCCTTTTCCAGGGAATGGACTTGCAGAATATAAGGATGCATTGCAACACTTGGTGAGCTTAGGTTTTATGCTATCTCTTTATATTATGTGATTCTAGGTAGAAGGGCCATTCTAATTTGTACTTTGATCTGAGGTTCACAATATCAGGGACTATCTGTATTTCACCGTCTAACTGAGAATTGAGTGATTCTGTTATGAAAGAACTTCGTGAATTTCTGTTAGGAAACTGATTTTCTTCTGCTCAGTAACTAATAAACCCTTCTACTTTGGATTCATGAACTTTCATTGCTTTTTGTCTCAGTGTCTATGAAGGTTACATTAGAGCAAAATTTGTCTACTTAAGTTTTGTGGTAGACTTAAAACAAAGGACTTTAGGGTCTGTGTAAAGGCAAATGTAGAGGAAAATGGGGAGAGAGGTTGTGTCTGTGCTGCATCAAAGCCTATCCAAGCAGTGTTTTGTTTGCACTGTACGCTACCAGGCACTGAATGCAAACTGTTCTTTCTATGAATCTATGTAAGGATATTCCTTTGGGAGCATTTGTTTGATTCCATGAAAATTTAGTTTGCAATGTGTTTTGAATGCATTGTTAAAATATTTCTATCTTAAATATTGTCATTAGAGAAAAAACAGGGTGGCATCAGCACGACAGGGAAGTGCATGTCTTTATATATGCTCAATTAGCACTGGAAACCACTAACACAGGGCCAGATTGTAGTGCTAATACTCACAGATGGAGTAAGATATTGTGGAAATACACTGCCAAAATGGCTGAGGCTGCAGGCACTCTCCTTGGAAGTAAAGACTCAGCATGGGTATTCCCAGTATGATTCAGTAGTGCCTGTAGTGTGGCATGTTCTGTACATTTTAACTTCATTATCACTAACCATGGGAAAACAAACAATATTTCCTCATATTTCTTCCATCTCTTCTGCCTGTTAGTAAAAGCATGCAAAATGCTGGCATTTCTGGTATCCATCCAAAGAGAATAACAGCTGGGATTCAGACTTCTGTGCTCCCTTGTTACTCTTTCATGGGTATGTCAGTGAAAATGAGAATTAAAAAAAAACAAAAACAACAACAAACGCACAACCCTGAACACCAGATCAGAGCAAATGTCATGTGGCTCTTTGGCAAGCATTCAAAAGAGTATTCTGCTTACTGGTGTTCTCTTCATAGTTAATACGCATGGTTATTTACTGGTGCACAAATAATATATGATGATAAATGTTCCTATAAAAAAGGGAATATCTTAACCTCTTAGAAAGGGAATAGCTTTTAATGGTACTAGTATGCTACTAGTTTTCTAGAGTAAACAGAATCACAGAATGGCCAGGGTTGGAAGGGACCACAAGGATCATAAATCTCCAACCCTCCTGCCACATGCATGGCCACCAGCCTCACCATTTAATCCTAGGCTAGTTAATACTAGACCAGGCTGCCCAGGGCCCCATCCAATCTGGCCTTGAACACCTACACCTATGAATCTCAAGTTACCCTGAATTTTCAAATTGAGAAAAAGAGCTTAGCAGATACTGATATTGAAGAAGATATGGAAGAACGTTTGAAGAATTTGTGATTTCAATTGTACTAGATAAAACAAATGTTTTCCTTTTTTTTTTTTTTTCGAAGTCCAAATCAGATTATAACTAAGATATCTCCAATACTTCTAACAACTGTCAAATAATCAGTTTCATACTTACCATTTCATCAGCCAAAATACCATTCAGTCCATGTTTATGAAGAAGTGCTAACCAGTTTAAACCAATCTTCTGATATGGCTTGAGTTCCAAACTTGAAAAAAAAAAAAAAAAAAGAAAAAAACAACGAAAAAAAACCCACAACAGAAGAATGTCAGCTTTACCATGTTGCTGTCTTTTGTTTATTTACCTATGAAACAATTTTAAACTTATGTTTATCACAGTACAGAATGTTTAACATTGCTTTTATTTTAATCCACTCCAAATCTCCTGGTGTAGTGAAAATACAGCTCCAACTCCATGTCATCCGTCAGCTGAATATCAGAAAACATTTCTGAACTAAGTAGTGTGCTGGAATTCTTACACATGTTGAACAATCAAAAATGAATACTACAATAAATTTCTTACTTTTAAATCAGTGATTGATAGCCAGTTAAAAACAGTTACACAATCAGTATTTTTTTTTAAATATACAATGAATTAAATATTATTGACGATATTGACACCAAACAACAACAAACCACACATAATCCACAAAGCATTCTTGACCAATTCCCCTTCTTCTGTTTTGACACCAAAGGAAATTATTTTGCTATTTACCATCCATCCTTACAAGTTTCACTCAGGTACTATGCTGGCCATTTCCATTTCACCTCTATACCTCCTAACCATTATGATAACATGCCTTGTTCCATTCTCCTCCCTGCTCCCCACTGCCATCCCTCCTCAACTCCCTCCTCATTTCTAATACCCTCTTGGAGCTTAATACCAATTTACGTGCCTAAAATCAATCCTCCCCTTCAGCAAATGCCCCTGCATCCATGCCTGGAAAAATACATATCATGGCCTGAACAGACAACTAGCCTGCGAGAGAGGGCTGATTTTAGATTGAGAACATAAATTAACTGCCTCTAGCTTCTGCAAGTAGCTAGAAGAAATTTGCTCGTAAGAAACTGCTCTGTAACTGCAACCAAGTATCCTTGCTTTCTGTGAATGACCTAGCTTAACCCAATCCACGATGTTTTATCTGTTACATACATGGCTGCAGTACTAAGAGGCTGTGTGGAAACCTTGCTGGCTGGGTGCCACTGGTATCTGCTGGGGGAATCCCCAGGGCAGACACTCTGCCAGCCAGCTGCCACCAGTAATGAGGACCTGGGGGAGACTTTCCCAGCTGGCTGCCTCCAGTAATGTGAACACCTTTCTACTAAACTGATGAATACTAACTTGCCTCTGTGTACTTTCTTCAGGATCAGTAAACCTTATGCAGAAGCACTGGAGCTTTTGCATGACATGCTCCTACTGGACACAGAGTTCGAAATCATTCTGCACATCTGCCTCCTGACTAAGGTCCCCAGTGAGCAAACTTGTGAAGGTTATCAGCTACAGATTCATAGCCATTTGGTATCCTTGATATATAAGGATCCCCTTAGAGTGGTGGTTTTGGTTTTGTCACTTTTTTTTCCAAAAAGAAAAATAGAATAATTTGTGATCCCATCACTCAAAATTCTACATTCATTAAAAAACTGAACTGTTTTATCATTGCATCATTGTGTTACGTTCACAATTCTCCTCACCAGCTTTCCTGATGGACTTGAAAATATTTATTTGCATTCCCTCAAGCACTGCACATGCATCACTGTGTAGATCCCCAAGATCTGAGGAGTAAGACTTACAGTTGCACTTTCACAGGGAACAATACTCAAAATCCTGGAGTTCAAACACAGCTTATTATCCAAGACTCCTTCAAACGTAAAAATAAAATAAAATATACCTCTGGTTCAGAATGGAAGGTTGCTCTATGTTCCATTTGCATCCTCCATCTTCAGTAATCTTGGTTACTTGTTTTGTCAGTTTATTTGAAATTTCTTCACATTTATTCATGAGCTTGAGAACCACATCTCTCTCCTTCAGCAGGGTCTTGCAGTTCCACACGATGTCTTCTGACAAGCCAGCAGTCTTAGTTATTTTTGAAAACTACAAAAAATATTTCAAAAAAATACTATAAATATTGTCTGTTAAAGGGAAGCAGAAGATCAAATGCTGGTTTGCGACTCTCAGCATTGTACCCATCATCCTTCTGTTCACAGAGCTCTATAAAGCTGTACTGCCAGATGCTTTCAGCAAGTTTCTTCCTAATTTTACTTAAAATTGCCAGAGCAAAAGCACTTTGCTTTGTGTAGCTGCTGCAAGTCCCTATCCACTCACAGCATACAAAAGATTAATACAGAACAGATCTAGTTATCTTTGGCTGTGCCACTCTTTTCCTAAATCTGACTTAATCTCCACATAGGTACCTGATAAAAATTCAGAAAAAGGTGTTAAATTTAACCCAAGACTTAAACAGATTCTCATAGAATTTCTTTCTTAAATAAAAAAAGATCACGGAATTATTACACATTAAGTAACAGATCAATACCTCAGAGTAAAAAAGCAAAATATGTTAAACTGGACTGTAGTTGGTTTGACTCCAAAAAACTCCCGTGACAGCGATGCCCTCTACTGACAGCTCTCAGTCACAGTTTCCAGGTTTTTTGTTTGTTTCAGGTTCTGCTTATTTTAAGCAGAATCCATAAAGTTTACCAATAGTCATAGGTTAAACCAGGCTAAGGCACACATGTCAACACTGGCAAAAAAAAGTAGACACCCTTTAATAAAGAGTTGCAAAGAACATGATTTTCAATAGGCGATTAAGAAATTTCAACATTTGTTTTGGTGCCTAAAGCTTCAGTTGGCATAAACATAAATCCTGTAATCTATAAATAAATGTGTGGAGAATGAAGCCATCTGCTATTAAAAAAAAAAAGGTGAATTACTTCATGTCAGCATATTAACATTCATCTCCAAGTTACAACAAGAAACACTCCAGCCACTGGTTTACATGTGGAAAAACACAGAGTTGTGTTGTCACTCAGAACAGAACTAGATTCGTGGATAGCCTCTGCATTACCAGAGGCTCTCACTCCTATAACTCCATGAATTTTTCAAAGGAGGTCCAAAACTCTAAGGCTATCGCAGATACAATCTTCCATAGCAGGCTTGAGGAAACATCCTGTAGGAGAGTCGAGCCAAAGCCCGAGTAACACCACACTGACACAGCCCGCTCCAGTTTACTACAGCACACTTAAAGGTGATTCAGGATTTCACTTTACTGCTTAGCCTCATCCTTGATAAACAAACCCCAACTCCATTTTTAGCAGTGTCTATTTCTAACCTGATGCATTTGCTATTTCCACTCAGTTTCTTCTTGTGGAAGACTTCTGGATTTGTATATATTTTCCTTGCTAGTTTGAGTTTTCTAAGAGTTTACAAATGTAGAGCCAAGCAGAGCGAGAAATGACAATAGAGCTGGAGCTCCTATCTCTTAGTGGGTCCTACTCATACAGTATTGCAGTGTACAGAATGCAATAGACAAGTCTGTCTTTTTGGGGAAAGTAAGAACTAAAAGAGAGAAACAAACTATATATGCTATGTCTATACTTCCACATAATGTTCTGTGTTTAACCTCCATTAACTCCTTAAGAATTTTCAGGTGTTGCTTTTTGTTGTTGTTGTTTTCTTTTGAAAGATGCAGGCATCATTTAATTCACATGAGGTCTTTAATATCAAAAGAGATGGCTTGCTTTGTGATTCAACAATACCACTGTGATTGAGAGTAATGAGAGGTAACAACAAAAATGAATCATAGAATGGTTTAGGTTGGAAAGGACCTTTAAGATAATCAAGTTCCAACCCCTCTGCTATAGGCAGGGTCATGTCCCATAGACCAGGTTGCTCAAAGCCCCATCCAGCCTGGCCTTGAACACGTCCAGGGAGGGAGCATCCACAAACTCACTGGGCAACCTGTTCCAGAGTCTCAAGCACTCAAGTACACAACAGAACAAGTAACACCAAGCCCCCAGGAACCCAAAAAGTTCAGCTTAGCCTTTTCCAGACTTTTTAACTAGTCTCTCTCACTCCAACACTCGATACCATACAGGTGTTCTGGTTACATGATTGCAGTTGACAACTTATTTTCTGAGAAAACAGCAGAGCTCCTGTTTCCAATATGGACCAGTTTGGAGAAGAAGATGAAAAATAATTCATCACCAACAAGTTTTTTAGAATAAGGGAGAGCAGGAAAGGCACTAGGTGCCCGTCAGTGCCACCATTAAAAAAAAAACAAAAAAAAAAAACAACAAACCACGCGGTAGTATATTACTGTGACAGGAGCCACCATTGAGCAGCACTCCAGTGGCTGCCAACATCCCTCAATACTCCTCCCTCTCTTTGCTCCCAGTTCCCACAAGCCCTCTTTCTGCTGACAGCCATTCAGCTTGCCTATCCTGTAACCCATCTGCTCCTCTTGCATTATACCCCCAATTCTCACCAAAGGAGATGCACAACTACCAACTCCTCAGCATCACTAGTCTCAGCTTCACAGTCCTTAAACTATAAATCCATGTTTTGTCTTGGTTCTACTTCTTGTGATCTTTTGTGAAGACAAGTACCAGAAGACTCAAACACGTGCTTTTTAGGATCCCAGTGTATGATGCCACTACCTACTCTCTTTAAGTACACAGTGTATTCAACAGGAGGTCACAAGTACTTGTCCAGAGAGCAACTGATCTACAAATGAAGAAGCAGATAGTGAAAGCCCAAAGGAAATACCCAAGCAGTGTCACCAAATCAAGTTAAACATATGCTTTCAAAATCCACTCAAAAACACAGTTAAGTAATTCCAAGAATTTTCAGTGATTTTATAACTTCGAAATTCATCTGAAAACTTGACAACCATCTGAATAAGTAACAGTCTTAGTGCAACTTAAAAGTTTTGTGTAGAAAGAAAATGGTATTTTATTTTAAGTTTTCCTGGAATACGCCATTTAATTTACGGAGAGGTAGACTTTCCTGTTAATGTCATTAATCTTCACCTCAACTGAGAGCTCTAAGATCTTTCTCAGCTCTCCTGAAGAACAGTAACATTATCTGGTGCTTTATAAAGTTGTTACAGAAGTAAAACTTCTGGTACCTTCATATTAAAGGAAAAAAAAAAAAAAACCACCTTAAAAATAAGCCAATTTCTTTAAACACTAGAACAACCAACTCTCTACATTATTCTACCACTCCATTAATATGTAGGAGCAAAAAAATAAAAATAAAAATAAAAATAAAAATGCTGGGTCACTGTGCTACTGGATCTTATAAAAAATTAAGTAACACTGACATTAAACATCTGCTAAAATCTGCTGCAAATCATTTCTACTCCAGGCAAGTATTCACAATACTACATAAACATGTAGCTGCTGACAGCAGCAACCTTTAGGAAAGAAAGATTTTGAACACAAACAGGCCCATACAGTTTTTCTGTTAAATATTTTACACAGAGAAAAAGAGAACAGCCCTGTAGCAAATATTTCTGCAGAGAATTAAGCTCAGGCAAAACCCAACAAGTTTAGAAAGGAATTGCCATACGACAGATGTTCTGTAAGAAGCCAAAGGCTTGAGGCAAAACGGATTTCTTTTGCAAAATATCTGTACCTTTCTCTTTTTTTTTTTTTTTTTCCTCCAAAGATCCTTCTCTTATCTCCCCCTTTTGCAACACAACGTACAAACATGATTTTGTTTTCTTAAAAGTTTCTTTATCAACCCTTACCGTTTTGTGGTAAGACAGTTCATGCACCAAATAATACATTATTGTTTTAGGAATATTGACGAAATCATATTCTGCTCTTAAAATAATACAAGCGCACCTCGTATACATTGATAGGGGTGGTTTCAGAACACTTACTGATGAAAAAAAACATATCAGTTACTCTTTCAGAGGGCCTACACAGAGGTTTTGCCTTAAAATCCAAAGCACTAATAACTTAACCAAGACAGTCTGCTGTAAAGCACTCCAGATTTCTTATTCAAACATTGCTTCTATCTGGTCTGATGTCTTGCAGTTAACTGAAATGCCTGAAAGCTGAAGGCAACAAGCAACCCATGGGAAACATTTCAAAGTAACATCCCAGTGACAATAGATAATCTACTTACCAAGCGCTACTGCTTTCCTTTCTGTTGTGGATTGTGGTTTATCCTTCTGATGCTTTATCTTTATTAATAAAAACACAGCAGTTTCCTCCACTAAAAAATGGCTGCACTGCTTAGCCAGCAAAACCATGCTAGAAACTAAGCTGCAGTAGAATAAAAAAAAAAAAGAGCAAAAGAGACGACAACTGCTTCTTGTATGAGACTAAAAATAATCATACTGGTATCTTAAGTAATGGAGCTACCCTTGAGGAGGCTGCAGTAAAAGTTCTGCCACATTCTTGTCTTCTTCATGGGTTTTCAGCTAAAGCAGCTCAAAACAGGCTAGTAAACACCTCCTTCCTAAATGAAAGCTCTAATTTCTTCTACTGCAGTGAAATCAACCAAGTTTCTATGCTAAAAAGTGAGTGGCAGTAATGTCAGCCAATCAGCTTGAGTTTTTCAGCAAAATCACCCCTTAATTCATTCAAAATTAGGTCATATGACACTGTTTGAAATGCTATTGGCTTACAATGAACATAGGATTTTAGCCTATTCAGGCTAAGGCCACCCATCTATGCCTCTCTAGACCTAAGACACCTTGACTCTAGGCATGCTGGGGACATTAAAACAAGAATGCAGACTTACCAGAGCTTCCCAACTATTAAAGGGCCGGAGCGCTATTATCTTCTGAACCTTTTTCTCAGAACATTGGGGAATCATAGTGAGTTCACTTGGGGAAGCATCTTGCAGGAAGCTTAGGATTTTACTTTTGTATACACTTTCTACCACTTCATCGCCACTGCCATAGTCCTCGTCAAGAGAGCTACCACCATCTTCAGCAGCTGACTCATCCTCTGAGTCTTGTACTTCTGTTCTAGTGCTCCAAACATTTGCTTTGGCTTTATGCTTTTTCCTAAGGCAGTTCTGCTCTTTCCCAGAAAGTTTCTGTTTCTGCTGCACTTTCTTCTTAACACTTCTGCTATTTGCAGAGACTTCAGTCCAGTCAGAAACTTCACTTTGGGAAGGAAATTCCATACCTACAGATGTGATATAGAGAAGGCAACAAGTCAGCACATATTGGTTAAGAGCAAATAAAAACTCCATGTTCTTCCAAAATAAAATTTCGCATTAAAATATTAAAACTGTGTTTCATATCAACACACAATGCCTCAACAAGAAGTGTTACGAAAAGAAGAAAGAGAGCAGTAAATACCATTCCATCATGTTTGAAACATGAACAATATCAACTATGATTAGGTGAACACTTAGTTTTTATACTGCTGAAATATTATAATGTTTAAAAAAAAAAAACAAAACAACCCACTATCTTAGAATACAAATGAGCAACAAGATATCATGTGTGAGCTGCAGAAGCTGTGAGGTAAGAGCAGTTAAGTTGAAGAGTTCCAGTAACATTGCTGGAATGAGACACTGGTCCCGCTCTGCCCAACTGCCAATAAATGAGTTCTGCTGAGTTCAGTAAACAAACCTACTTTCATACACAGAAGTATAATTCTTTTCCATTTTATTGAACCTCAGTTAAGCATTAAAGATGGGATAAGAAAAAAAATACACAACTGTTAAAGAAACTGAAGAACAACGTATTGTCAACTACAACAACTCTACTATCTTGAACTAAGATACAAATTATTTAGCTCTAAGAAAATATTTTCAGAAGGATTTGTATGCTGTGGGCTTCCCTCCTCCCTCTTTGCATGTCACATGCACTGCTTTCTCTTCTGCCCAGTGCCAGCATTCTACTGAGTCACTCCAATCCCCAAGCTTTTCCTTCTGATTATTGAGAACGTAAGGAACCAACTTTATGCATGCTCTCCTCTTGAAAGAATTAAGAATACAATCCTAATCCCAAGAATGCAGAAGGAGCTGATATAGCAAAACGTATGCATTTTCGACAGCTGTGTAACACCAAAGTTATCAACACAATAAATAGTATTTAAGGTCTTATGCACAGGTCTTCCTGGGGTTATAGATTTTGCTCTGCACCACAATTAATGAACTGATATGCATTACAATAAATAATAAAAGCTGGTATGCATTAAATAATTTAAGGCATTAAATTATTTTAATATATGTGTAATGATATTTAAATAATATATTTATTATTTAATTTGTATATATATTTTCACACTACAGTATATTTTAAAAGGATGCAAGTATTGGCAATTACTGATTAACAAATTACTCAAGTTAAAAGAAAAAGCAAGCAAGCAGGATGGGAACAACTGACAGCTTTAATACATTTCAAAATATATTTTATGATATAGGTAATTGCAAACTCATAAGTAAGTCTATATTAGCAAGGCAAAGATACTAATCTCTACATTTATAGAGAAAAAAGTTAAAAAAAGATACTGAAAAGCAGAGAAATATCCAGTTTCCTTCTTTTACCTCTACTCTCCTCCCTGCAGTACTATTTTCAAATATTAATTCAAGTTTCAAGAGTAGTGCAGCCGGGGTTATTATTGCTGGACATGAGAAAAGGTTTATAGTACAAGTCCGTTTGCTTTATCTTAGGATAAAATGGATTATAAATCTGTCTTTACCATCATTGTCTCTGGCAAAAACTCTTAGAGCCTCTCGTGCATCGTGAAGCACCCAGTTATGTTCCCGAAGTACATCTCTCAGTTCCTAGAAAACAAGAAATTTTGCTTTATGATAAGGTAAGCAGACCATGGATTTCTATATATAGTGACATTGAGGCACTAACACTTACTTGCAATTGCAGAAGGCAAATAACCACCCCCACCCCCCTGTAAGTGTGAGGATTCAAAAGAGAAGAAATCAAAAGTAGAAAGCCTTTTGGTTTATTTTTATACCCTCAGTTTATATAGACCTGCACTCCATTTTTTGAAAGGCTAGGAACAAACAAGCTTTGCTTTCAATAATTTCAAGAACAGCATTAAAAGGCTATGATTATCTTTGCGTACTAAATTAATGCACAGCACACAGAGTAAGAAAGAAGGAAGACCTAACGTACATTTTACCATAGGTTAAACTTCCCTATGCCAGGCTTGCCAACAGGACCAAAATACTAAGAGAAAAAGTACCATTTAGCCTTGATTATTTCCAGCTGCTCTCACTTCAGGGCAAAATACATTCCAAAAGGAGGAACAGTGAAGACCTTCCTACCCCAAGCTCCTTCTGAGAGTGTGGCTGGTGTAAGGATTGTTTCATTTGGACTTCAAGAACAGATACAGTGTTCTTCAAATGTCAAAATCTGATCTGCCACCAGGAAACAAACTCACCTCTTTATCCATGCTAGGGAATGTGTTTTGCAGCTTCTCTACAAGCATCTCTTGCTTCTCCCATTGTATTTCAGACTTCGACCCATCCAGCTATGTAAAACAAACAAACAAAAAAACAAAAATCAAACCGAACCAATATTGCTTACCTTCAACAAGCCACTCTAAACGACAAAAGCACTTGAGGCAAATCCAAGTTGCAGAAATGATTTCTCATATATAAACAATACTCAAGGTTAAAACTTTCAAGAGTGTAGAAAGTCTTTGGTCACGACAGACTGGCATTCTTTACTTGGTTAGCATGTACCATGAGAAGCTGCATACCAAAACATAAATAATTTAAAGCACCTAGCTTGTATTTCTTTAAAACGCAAATTATAGTTAGCAGTGATTCTGCATGATACTTAAGGCAGAAGGCAGTAGTGTTCACATTCCAGAGGAACACAGTTAGTAAACTAACTTAAATGACTGTTGTATTTAACCCACCAGAATCTATTGATGTGTCAAATAGAGTGTTTATATTAAGATCTATATATAAAAATCAATTTACAAAAACTGTGTAACGGAGTCATCAAGTCACACAAAAACCTGGTAACATGTTTTCATCTATATTAGCTTCACTAACAGCTACTGTAAATTGGAAAAAAAAAAAAAAGAGGGAGGTTTCTTATGAACGAGTGCCAAAGCTTCTGTTATGCCACAAGCTGCTCTGTTATGTACTCAACACAAAGAATTATGCAAGTGTCTTCCGTGAATGCAAAGTGTTTATCAATCTACATACCTACAGCAGAGATGCCAACATGTCTGATACATATTTACTTTGCTGAATTACACTATTTGCTGGAAAAACATAAACCAAATCACCCAAAATTACTCCAGGTGACACAGGACATGGTTCTTACCCTCACTGAACCTACGGTATCATTAAGGGTAGAGCTATGGTCAACACAAAAATTGGAGCTCTGTTTTATTCTGATGGAAGACAAAATTTAGTTACTTTTCAACGCAGAGATAATTACTCATTCTCCATACAACCTCCAGTCTGTACTGTAAAATCCCCATTCTCAAATATTTTCCCTTGTTTTCCAACAATGCATCAGTGGTCTAATGATAATACTGTAGGATTGTAATACCAAACTGAACGTGCCAGGATCATTTACAGTTCCTATTTACAAGCACAGCTCAAAGTAACCATTCCTTTTAACATAACCAATTCATTCTTTTCCATAAGCCATTGTTCTTTCCCAACCAAAACGATACTTTGATTCAATCACTCCTATAACATAAGGTAACAGTAACACCAGATGTTGAACTCTACCTATTTGAGGAAAAATAAGGAATGATCTGATGAGACAAGTCGCCTTATAGTCTTAAACTCCCACTGATGTTCATAAGAATTGGCACATACTGCTACTCGTCATCAAGTTCAACCACAAAAGCAATAGCAATGCACATACACTGAAGATTAAAACAAGTAACTTTTGGCAATGCCAAAAACAATGAAGCAGAAAACTCATCCAGAGGACAAGATTTGAATTTGATAGGATTTTCTGATAACACATAGCAACTTCATGGCACAACAGTCAGTGATACAAGTCAGACAGCTCCACTTACTTCACAGTGCTCAAACAGAAAAAACAATACTTACATAATCGGCTTTTGGCTTTTTTGTCACATGCTTATCACTCTCTTTTCCATTTATGTGAGAATCAGTTAGTCTCCTTTTACGAGAGGCAGCTTTAAAATGGAAGTAAAAAAAATGGAAATTACTTTCATTGTAAATATTACTTTCATTGTAAGTATTACTTTCAATTACTATCATACATAAGTAGGACCATTCAAACAACTGCTGTAGTAGCTACTTGTTAACAGCATATTTTTACTAGTCTTCTGTAATAGTTTCTTACTACAGTCCATAAGTACTCAGAAATTCCAAGCAAACTAACTACTAGAAATCTATTTATTCACACATTTATGTATCCTCACATTTTCTGCAGTACTTTAGCAGTTAAACAAGCAGCTTTGTCTTATGTGGAAGAACGGGCTTTTGTTTTTTGTTTGCTTTTTTCCTTTTAATTGCCAAGCATGTTATGTGGGAGTTGAATAAGGATGCTTGCTGTCTTTTAAGCAGGAGTAGTTTTCACAAAAAAACATAATCCTATTTAAGCTGTATGCTATTGGAAAGTTAGTACTTAACCAAGGCTAAAATCCAACTGTGAGTTAGAATATTTACATCGCTCCCCATCTGGAAGTGCTGATGACTGATTTTTGGCTCAGATGTTCACCAGAAAGGTTATTATCAAGAAGATTTCAACATTAAATCAAAGCCTTTGAAAGTAAACTATGCACAGTAAGTCAGAGATAACTAATTATTAATGAGCATTTAATTACCTATGACTAGCTCACGTGAGTCAGAACTTTCTGAATATCTTTGGGCCTGGGTGATTATCAGAGATTATACAATCTTAGCATTAAGATCTGTCCAGTCAGGCGCATTTTCAGTTGCCATTGTGCACAGCTCATGAAGTTAAAAAACACATTATCGCTGTTTCTCTACATTAGCTTTTATTGAAGCAACAACTGTTACTGGATGAATGCTCCCTTTTTACTATAGCCCAAAATATTTTAAATATTCCTAGTTGATGATCTGATTTATTACTGGCAGTCAATCTTTTTGGAACATTACCAACAGAGCTCTGATGTCTTACATCAGCATCTGCAGCAAACCTCCCCTTCCACCTCCCAGACAGTCAAAGGACAGACAGTCAGCAAACAAGCAGAGCTGATCACACACACACACACACACACACACACACACACACACAAAGCACACTTGCTTTCAAACCCTTAAGACTATCTCAAACATCAAAATAGTTTTAGTTGTGAAAAACAAGATATCTACTTCTTTGTACAAACACTTTTTTTGTGTGAAAATACTTTCCTATAAGTTTTCTAATAGACTCATTCATTCTCTCTGATGAGAAAGAGAGACACGGTATATAGACTAAAAAAAAAAATAAACATTTCTCAAAGAAACAGAAGCAAGGCATCAACAGTAATTGAATCTTCAGTAAATGAAGTCCTTAGCAAGATCAAGGTATCTACTAGTGAGATTTTCCAAAGCATGTGTTCCGTAGATCAATACAGACATACAGAAGATGCACAGCTCAAAAAGAATCCTGCAAACATGCTGGTGGAGAAGATAGCTCTCCTTCAGCATTCAGAGAACAATGCATTTCACTTCTCTGTCCAAGACGTTCATTTAAAGAATGTAGCCAGGAAAAAAAACACTAGTAGCTGAAGACTCAAACGTATCTTAGCCTTGTCTTATATCAAGGCTAGGGGCTGTCAGGTTGCTGCTGGATAAAACACTAAAAATTTAAGGAGTTATAACTGTTTAAGATCAAACAGATCTGTATTCAAAGTGGTTAACTGCAGACACAAACAGGGACCCATGCAATCTTCTCAGCTCTAAAAACACAGACTCCACATTAGAGTATTTCTAAGACCATCCTCCTTTGAAGTATTTAGCTGAATGACCATTGGTCTTTGGAGAAAAAAATAAATATATAAAACTGATTAAGAGCAATTTTAGTGACAATTAAGCCACAGTGGAGGATCTGAATAACCATGAGCTCGGGAATCCATCAACATAAAATTATGGAGAAATCCTTCTGTGGACTTTCAAAACTAACCACATCTACAACTGAAAAATAATTTTCTGAAGAGATACACTTTGCAAGCTACACATACATAATAATTGCTTCTTAGGCTAAGGAAACATAGAACTGAGGGGATGAAGAAGCACTGTGACTGCTAGACATGAAACATACTCAGAATGTAAGCAGATTGCATGGGGCCTGGACTTGATCTTGTCCCTCACTTCTCACCCAGTCAACACTTCGTAACAAGTAAATCATGAATCAACACGGATAAGCAGATGTTAAATAGTGTCTCCTCTTAAAAAAAAAAAAATTGTATCCAAAATGAGATGATTTATACCATCATTTTCAGGCATGCTCATTCTTAACTAAATATTTTTATATAACAGCTGTGATTGAAGAGAATTTTGTTGCCAAGATTCTTCTGTGGGCTTTCACACTGAAATCATGTGAAGCAGCACACAGACTGACACAAAAATGTAGGACTTGATGATCCCTGCGGGTCCCTTCCAACTCCAGATAATTTTAAGATACGAAAAGGCCAGAAGGGAGAGCCTAGATACCAGAAATTAGTGTTCTACCATAACTGTTAAAAATCTTGGGAAGTATATACAAATATCTGAAGACAAAAATACGGCAAGTACAACAGGAAGAACTATTATCACTTTTATACTATAAATCAAAAATCATCTATATTATAAATGAAGTACGACTGTGTTCTCCTCAGCACATGAGCTTCCTAGAGACAATTTCCAAATCCATAGGATACTTCATGAAAAGACACATCAATCACATAAAACAAAAATCAAGAGAGATTAAAAACAGCTCTGGACTTAAGTGATGTCAAAGAGAGAAACCCGAAGCGTGAAGTGATAACCCTGACATACTTAATGCTTTCTAAGCATTTCCGCATCTTGGGGTTTCTTGATAACATCACGAGGCTGCACAGATTCAGATGCAGAAAAAAAATGCCTTAAGCCAGCTGAGGGCTCAAAACACAGGCTGGGGGATGTTCTGCTACAGAATTTGTCTAGTGTTTAAGACCAATACTTCTTACTCAGAATTACAAGTACAGAATTCACTCTGATAACAGTAACAGAGCTTGACACAAGATTTGACTTAAGTTACAAATACTTACTTACTCCAGCGTAATTCTTCACATCAGATTTCTCATGTGCAACATTTAGAACTACTATCTCTAACCTATTACAGTCTACCTCAACTTCTGAGTAAAGAAGGAAACAATCAGTAACAACAAAAATCATTAGAGACACCAGCCTTCAATCAGCAATCCTGACTTACACAGGAAAAAAAAAAAACAAACAAAACCCTTGTGTTCTACCTTTGGATTTTGCCGTATATCCACTTCTCATGTCTCCCACTGTAAAGTCTGTAGTTTCAGTTCTGTGCTATTACAATAAACAAACAGAATAACTTCTAACGCATGTTTTACCACTTTTCAAATACTACCTCCTGCACTCCCCTCAAGTTTACTTGGCAACTTTATTTACTAATTTGGCTATAGTCTATGAAGTGTTCCCCCTCACCCTGCTTTAAAAAAACCAAGCAAAGTACCTTCATCATTGAATTTCAAACAAGCAGCTATCGCTTCATCCATTGAGCATGTTGATTTTACCAACTGAAAAAAATAAAAATAAAAAAATCAGCTGCTTCGTGGTAAGATTTAAACCATTTGAACAGAGGATAACAGTTATAAACAAGCAGGACTGAAATATACTTGAACAAATAAAGGTCAAAAACACATACAAAAACACACATCAAAAAGACACATTGTAAAATCCAAAGCCACTTACAGGTCATAAATTTTATATATACTGAATACAACCATATCAGCTGTACTTGGAAATATCTTATTTAAGCTGTTTTCCAGTGGGTTTTAAAATCTCATTTATTACTACTTCACCTGCCATCCTTCCTATTTCACAAATTTGCCATGCAGATTTCCTTGAATTGCTTTTTCCAAACCCCCTTCATTTTTACTATTACATTTTATGCTATTACTAAAGTCAGATGATCCTAAATGATCATTAGCTCAAGTCAGTAAGTTTGTATATGCTGTTGTGTCATACAGGTTGACCTTCTGAGATTATGCACGTGAAATTTAAATCATGCCTCCAAAAGGTTATCATCCTTGCAACTCTAGATTCTTCCTCCATCCACCAGTAATCTCAGAATATATAATTTTTACAAATTAATTGAATGCTGAGACTTGTAAGTGCTGCTTCTTGCAAGTGCCACAACTTCAATGGAAGCAAATGGTGTAATGGTTACAAACACACACAAACTCTATGAATAAGGAAACTTGATTCCCAGGCATCTGTTCACATTTGCAAACAATGCCTTATAATTTTACTATAATTGCCATTTTGAAAGGTTTAGAGTAGGTATCGCCCACAGTTTTTCTTTAACATTCACTAGTCATGTAGGGTTTGTCAGGACAAGCTGACCCAGATCTTTCATGAACAAACAACAGATTTGCCCGCTATTCCATCTTCCCTCAAGAATGTTGTAGTTGCATGGAAAAAAGCTTGCACAGCCATTCTGTACCACAAAATTCTCTTGATACAAAGAGCTGTCTTATGCTCTCCTGAGAATAGGTAACAACAAGCACTACAAACCACTACATAGTTAAAACCACCCCAAAAGTTACTCCTCACTGAAGCCACTGAACTGCATCAGACACACCATACAAGTGTCATTTCTAGTTAGTTTCTAAGCTGCAATGAATCATGATCAACCTGTTCTTTAAATACATTCTACGTGGTAATTCAAACACCATATGCTTTGGATATTTGTAGTCTAATTTCTTCAAGAGAAAACAAGTAGATAAAACGCAAAGTGATATTTGCAATCCCTTATTTCTTCCTCAAGTCTAAACTTAAAACTTGATCCAGAATAAGAAAAAAAATATTGTATTTTTTAAATGGCATTTCAACCAGGAAACTTGACAGATTAATTTAAACATATTTGGCTTTGAAAACTAAAGTTACTGAAAAAATATCAGCCCTAAGAGGTAACATTCCTGGAGATGCAGTAAAATTATCTTCAGTGCAGTAAAATGTAATAAGTTATTGTAACACCATGGTAAATTTGTGATGTACGTTGGAGAACAGCCAAGAGTATCTCAGCTTTATATGGCAGCATAATCATAAAAAATTACTATAATTTCAAACGTACTCTTCTTACTTCACTTTCATTCTAGGGGCTTTGAATATTAAAGCTGAAGAAAGCAAGAGGGAAGTGTTTCAGCTATTGAAGATGACAACAATAATTTCATTAATTCCACATTCAACCATTTAACTGCATTCCAAAAGTTATCAGTAGCTACCAATCAAGATTGTTATAAGGTTGAATCTCAAGACAAAATAAATCGAGAAATTTACTATACCCTAGAATTCAATGTTGAATTGTTTCTGGTTTTTGTTTTTTGTTTTTAACAAATATCTTTACACATACATACACGCACTTGAACAACAAAAAAAATGAAATCAACGTCCATGGTTGCAGTTCCCCTAAAACAAATAATACTTCCATATATGCTTTTGCTAATAAGAATCAAGGCTCTTCTCTGTTGTAACACCCAAAGTATAGGAATGCTGCCTACAAAATAGTTATCGGAATAAATAAAAAGAACAGAGAATTATTACTTGTAACAAATCCTGGTCACTCCTCTGAGGAAAGAGTTCCTTCAGTGTTTGTAGCTTTGCATTTCTGATGTCTTCCTCTGTATCTTCCTGCAAGTCAACTAGTTGGTCCCCATTGTTCACGTAAGCCCCCTGTTGTAGCTGATATACAGGCTGGTCATCTTCTGATGAGTCTTCTGAGCTATGATGCATGAAGGATAGGAAAAGTATTAAAACTGTTGTATCTTATATTTATTCTACCACAGTGTCATTGTAAAAGCAAACAAACAGGATCACAAGAGCTGAAATTAATGTTATTAAATCTTAGCTTATTCTAAAATCATATTATCTTAAAAAGTTGTCACCCAGTAAGCACATAAAACATTTTTGTGGCTATATCTTTCTGTAGTTGTTGCAATAGGCAAACTGCATTACAATTTTGTAAATAATAGTAATATACCACTCATGCACTTATACCACCAAAAAGCTATTATAGTAAAAATGGTCATAATGAAGAATAATTCAAATACAAACCACCAACCAGTCTAGCCATAAGCTTCAAAGGTCAACTCCGCATAAACATAAAAAAGCCTCAGAAAAATGGCATATTGAAATTCATTAGCATATTTCAAATATTCCTGTCTTGAAAGTTCCCTTGTAAACTGTATATAAAAAGAACATCAATTAAAATTGACATAGTAAAATTAACAACCCCATCTTTTCTTGTCACGGATTAACATCTACATACTTGTCAACAAAGTTAGAGTGCACACAATCTCTTCTATAATCACATTCTTCACAACCATAAAGAAATGCTCATTTAATCACTAAAAGAATATGACTCTGAGCCACGAAGTCTTGTGTTTGGGCTTTACTGGAAAAACAGAACTCTGATAGCTAACTCCCGCCATGGTCTTAGCACAATGCCACTTGTGAGATAGCTCAGCGGATTCAGTATACACTGATTAGCACATGAGACAATAAGCCGTGATGAAGCATTAAGCACTGAGATACCTTGTGCACTGAACATAAGCAGCTACAAAGGAACAAGAAAGAGTATGAGAGGATGTGGCTCCTGTCAGACTGCTATGATTTAACCCTGCAGGCAGCTAAACACCTCAATGCCCTTTGACCACACTCCCTTCAACCTCCCACTCCTCTGATGGGGTGGGGGAGAGAACTGGAGAGAGAAAAAAATTGAGATCTGCGAGTTGAGATAAAAACTAAGAAAGAAAAGGAAGAGAGAAATATAATATATATTTACAAAACAAGTGATGCAGAATTGCTCAGCACTCACCGACTCCCAGACAGACCAAGCAGAAGCTGCCCCCAAAAGCCAACTCCCCAGGTTATTTTTTCATTTTGTTTTTTTTTTTCGTTTTGTTTTGTTTTTTTTTCCCCATGATGCCATATGGGATGGAATATCCCTTTGGCCAGTTTAGGCCAACTGTCCTGGTTCTGTCTCCTCCCAGCTCCTTGTGCCCCGTCAGTCCCTCTCACTGGCAGGGCAGTAGAAGATGATGGAAAAACTGAAAAATCCTTGGCTCTGTGCTTCACTGCTTAGAGGCAACAAAAATATCCCTGTGTTATCAGTGTATTTTTTCTCCCAGAGTCAAAGCATAGCATCACAATAGACACCATGAAGAAAATCAGCTCTGTCCCAGCTGAAACCAGGGCACAGACCTATCCCACTGGGAGATGCTTTGGTGTCTGCCTGACTCTCTCACCATGTAATCATGCTATAGTGTAGAAACAGCAAGTTGCAAGCTGGATCCTGCACGGCTTATTAGATTCTGCTCCACACCACACAAAACCTATTGCACTGCTTCCAAAACTATTTGACCCCAGAAGCAGTGTAATTCCATTTGCACAGCACTGCACACAAATCAATATCAAAAATTCTTATACTATGTGCTGAAGCAGTGTTCGCCTTCCCACTCCACTACAGTTTCATTAAAAAAAAAAAACAACTAAAAATTCAATATATTTTAAAATAAAAAGCTAGTACTTATAAGGGTAAGCTTTCAAGTGCCACCAAAAGAATATAAGAGGTGCAAATGTGTGAACAGATAATAAACACTACAAGTATTCTTCCATATCATGGAATTCGTCGCTCATAAACTACGTTTTCAGAGAAGTCACTTAGGAGTTGGAGTCTTCTTACTTGGAAATCCAGTAAGGTTTAGATAGGGGAGGGTAAATTGCAAACTGTAAAGCCAGAATC
>JAOWBP010080670.1:0-23854 GCA_028571105.1 Tragopan temminckii
ACATACACAATCATAGAATCCTTAGAGTTGAGAGGAACCTCTGAAGGCCATCTATTCCAACTACCCTGCAATGAACAGGGATACCACAGCTAGAGCAGGTTGCCCAAGGCCTTATATATTTAGTTAGCCCTTGATTATTCTTTTTACTTTGTGAAATACTTTCTGTTCTTTAAAAGCTTCTAACAGCACCACTGAGAAGTGCTCTGAAAACAACTGCCCTTTTCACCTCCCCAGTGCCAGCTGTTCAGTTCTCCTCCACAGCCAAATTTGAGGGCTGAAGGAGCAGCACTCATGAAGGGTCTGAAGCACAGACCTGTGGGGAGCAGCTGAAGGAGCTGGGGTTGTTCAGCCTGGAGAAGAGGAGGCTCAGGGGAGATTCAAAGCACAAAGCCAATTCTGACATATATTATAAAGAACTATTACCATTAGCAAGAACATCTTGGTGTATTGCTTGTGCAAGTGTACAGTTCTGGTTTTCTTTCTCACCTCCCCAATGCACGCTGCCTTATTTTGACACTGAGAAAAGAGGAAAAAAACAACATGGTACCTAGAAAACCTGCACTACGTTTCTTAAAATCCAAGTTGAGAAAAATACTGAAGTAAAGCTCCAGTGAGCCCACACCCTACTCACTTACTGAAAGCTACATGCTGTATTTTTGTGCATTGAGAAGAACTTATCGGCTTTAGACATTTTCCATCATTACTTTTCTTTCAAATTGCTGCCAGATTATGATCTTTGTTTTGCTTTGGCATTGATTCTTCAAGCTGGAACTCCTTCCTTCTTATACAGAGTGCTTTCTCATTCTTGGTATTGTGTCAGTGTGTGTGCAGGTACAAATTTCTACAAACACGTCTTCCAAACATGACTTTCTTTTTGTAGGCTTGAAAAAGTTTGCCTGTTAAAAACTTCCTTACTTTATAATTGAAGCTTATCATAGAGCAAGTTTTACATCCATTAAACGAAAGCATCAGAGCTGCTTTACAGCCAACACTATTCATTTAGTTGTATAATTCAATGTAATACACTGAAATGAAAGAAGTAATGCAATTTCAAACAATTTCGAGTAAATTTTGTCTTGATTATGCTCTGAATTTTGCGGTGTTGTGATGTCACTGTGGTTACAGAAGTGGCTCTTAGGCTATTAAAACACATTGCATCTGCCATCTCTACAGCTATTGAAAGAAAGCATAAAGAAAGTGAGGTTCACTTCTTCACTGTAATATTAATTGAGAGCTCATTGCTTGAAACTTGTGAATCATTTGCACAATTCCACAGGAATTTGACTTTTTCACTGTAAATGAGATCTCTCTAGTTTTACAGGAGATTTATGCAGAATATTTTTTCAGTAACAAAAGCAGGAGCAGGCTGGTACGACTTGGCCGTATCTTCTGCTTAAAGCAGTTCCGTATAGCTTTAAATTCTTCTTTCTTTACTCAGGATGAACGGTTGAGTTCAACTGGGCTTGAAGATTTCAGTATTATGCTCAGGGTTTTCAATTACTAAATAATATTGGAATTTCAGTAACACTGATTGAGTGTGGCAGAAATTGGGCCCCAGAGCACTGTGGCCCAAATATTCATGGTATAGACAGATAATACTTATCCAAAACAATTACCATCATAATTTCTCTGAGGAACAGACCTTAAGCCCATACATACATAGACTGAATGCTATGCATTTGTACATAAATAGAGACAGATCCTCAGCTTTCCTGAAATTTGTTTATAATTTAAAACTTCTCTGCCCCCAGGAACGAGAAGAGGTAGAGAAGTGAGCTGTTACACATCATGTAAATCCTATATGCCCCTAATAAACCCAGGAAAAAAAGAGTTTAATTACTAGAGAGAGATGAATAGAGTTCTCACAGTTCCCCTCTAAAGAGTGTAAGCACCAGATCACTCATTTTTTTTTCCTTGAGTTTTTACTGTATGAATTCATATATCTTATCAATTCTATTTTTAACCATTCAGTAGAGAGGCATTGTTCATAGCACGCACAAACATGCATTTATGAGATAAAATTGTGAAACTTAGGAGTCTAAGAGCAAGTACTTTACCAGATGTTCAGGCACTGGGATGACAGGAGCTTTTTCAGACCTGCTGAGCATCCTTTTGTTTTTACCAAAGAGATTGGTTTTCCTACCTATTTGCAGGTATGTTCTGTTAGAACAGAAACATGCCTAATGCCAATTCTGTCTCTGTTATCTTGTATACACTCAGCTATTCAATTTACATGATACATGAGTAAAGTAAAAATGGTGAGATATATATGCACCATTTGATCTTAGATCCTATTGACTGTTAAAATATTCCAAGCACAGTACTCCGTATAAATGATTGTACTTAGTCTGCTGTGTTACAATACAAGAACAGCATCAAGCAAAATGAATAAAGCACATTTGATCGTACTGGTTAAGTTTAAATAACTATTTGAACATAGTACTTGGTTATCTGTGGATTAATCATAACGTAAGGCAATGTATTTTACTGTTTGCTACTGTTTTCAGTTCTGTACTTCAAAACAGAAGTTTGCTTTCTGATAACTTCTGGAGAAGTCTGCTTCTTTACAAATACCTGTGTGTGTGCAAAACGTGCTCATATTTGCCAAAATAAACAGTGTTTTTGTTACTAATTTAAAGAATAAAATTTGACTATTACAGTGGCAGTTCTCTTCTACACCCATCTCAGTAAGGCTTCAAGTATTCTCTTTATATTTTTCAGATTCATCCATACGGTAATTTTAGCAACATAATAGTAAAACTTGTAAAAGGCCTGGCAGAATTTTAACCCACCAACCATAGACCAGTTTTGTTTTGGAGACACCATTCCTACCCTGTAACATTTCCCAATACTCAGCACTGAGAGTCCATGCTGACACCGAGCTAGCCAACAAACGCAGCCTATTTTCCCTCCTGTATCTACTCCCCCTAACAGAGCTCTGCACATTCTGCTTTGGATTTCTAACATAGCCTTTAAGATGCATCCTAGATGCTTTGACCAAGCTATAGGGATTGGTTTGCAAGCTATGCTTCTTTACTTCCACTCTCGTTTACATGCATTTACAGAGAAGGTATGCCAACAGCTTAGAAAAAGGAACAAGATCAGGGACTGCACAACTCCCTAAATGCCAAATACAAGGGGAGTTTAACAGTCAAATGATCACCTTAACAGTGCTAAGTTTACCCTTTGAAAAAAAAAAACTTCTTGTCAAAGTGATTCCCACAAATAATGCCACAAACATTTGTGGCCATTTCCTAAAGGCAAATAGCAAAAAGAAACCTTTAATCATCACATTTAATCTTATGTCATCCTGTATTCCTCCCTTTATATATAAACACACATCATATAAGGCTATGTGAGTCCTTACACAGAAGCCACTAGAAGGTAAGAGCAAAGAAGCATTCACTGAGAATGAGACAATTCTTAGATGCTGTAAGGCCATCAAATATCACAGATGCATTGGAAGAAGACAAAGCAGACCTTCAGCTAAATCCCACAAAAAAAAAAACTATTCTCTGTGATTTTGGCCTGTTGCATTATGAGATGCTACGTTGAGAGAATGTCACAAAGAATGATACAAAATCTAAACCAGTTATCCAATTAACATTTTTCAAAAAGAGAAGTACCACCTGAGTGGTAGCCAGAGGTAGTGGATAATATAAGGCTAATATACAACAGTTAGCTAAAACAGACAGCATACTGCCAAGGCAAAGGATCTGGGATACATATTATACCTGGAGTCTTTTGAAGGTTAAAGAAATGTGTTTCTAAAGAATCAGCATGAAGGTTGTAGGGGAGGAAGAGAAAACTAATAGCAGAGGGGGAAAAAAAACAGTTCTGGGAAATCTAAGGAAAAACACCTGAGTTAATACTGAGAACTGAATTGGCTGCTCTGAATGTATTTCTTCAAAAAACTTTCTCAAAATTTGGATATACATACACAGGCAGACAGCCCACTGTCATATTTCAGTGGAAATCCTTTAACTGTTAGAACATAATACAGAGGTGCAGAAACCTTGAAAATTCTCACCATTTTTGAAGTTGCACAGTAATGAATAGAAGCTTCCTCAGGAGAGGAAGGAGGAGCAAGACAGGGCATAGATGAAGAAGAGTTGCCCGCTGAGTAGGATATTCATTGCAGTGCCCAGAGAAATCTGAATTCTAGTCCAGGTCAAGAGCTACCCTTACTAATCATTGAAAGGCTATACCTCCCCCTCATTCTGCTAGTAGTGCATATGAAGCATATTTGGTGTCTGTCTTGAGACTCCCAAGGATTCCCTGGTGAGAGACAGGTATTTAGGTACTGAGCTCTGCAAGGACTGGGCTGCATCAAAAGAGGGGTGGCCAGCCAGGAGGTGATCATCCCCCCCTCTACGCTGCCCTTGTGAGGCTTCATCTGGAGTTCTGCATCCACACTTGGGGCCCTCGACACAGCAACAATGCAGAACGCTCAGAGCAGGTCTAGCAGAGGCCATGAAGATGATCAAAGGGCTGGAGAACCTCCTCTTGGAAGAAAGGTTGAGGGAGGTAGGTTTGTTTAGCTTGGAGAAGGGTCTGGGGAGACCTTACAAGACATTCCAGTACTTGAAGGAAATTCTTTACACAGAGGATGGTGAGGCACTGGAACTGTTTGCTCAGAGAGGCTGTGTGCGCCCCCTGTCCCTGGAGGTGCTCAAGGCCAGGTTGGATGGAGCCCTGGGCAGCCTGAGCTGGTGGGAAGCAACCAGCCCATGGCAGGGGGTTAGATCTGGATGATCTTTAAGGTCCCTTCCAACTCAAACCATTTGATGATTCTATGACTGCAGAGAATCTGGGCACAAGCTAGTCAGCCAAGGATTTTTGTGGTGGTGGTTTTAATGAATGCTTAGGTGTTTATGGTCCTAGTGCTGCAAAATTAGGTAGCTAAATTATGCCTAATTGAACATTAGGATGGATGTGTTTTCCACAGCAGAACACCCATATAAGGCAGTTGTCCCTCCATAGCATCACTGGGAATTTTTGTGCACCCTCCCTGAATCCAAATGAGATAAATCACGATTTGTGTTTAAGACAAAGAAAAAAGCCTAACCTCGCTCTCAGAAGGATGTGACATCCTGATACAAATGAACCATAAGGCAACAAAAATGAGCGTCCCCAGCTTTAGTGCCAGTTAAAACAGGAGTATAACAAAACACTTAGATACCAGTTGTTTGAAAGGGCCTTATCTTCTCTCATTCACACGCTGTGTTACATCACACTAGCGTTGTTAGGTTTTAATTAAACATTTGGAAATTGCTATGCATTCTTCCAAGGGAGAAGCCAGTATAAATAAGACAATTACACTGAAATGGGTGATGAAGTAAGTGATAGAAGTAGTTCTGTTATGGCAACTCTCTAACATCTGATTGCTTTTCCTTCACCTTATTAAAATAAACCCTACTTTACAAACATATGTATGCAGATTTTTTTTATTTTTATTTTTTTTTAACTGCAGGGATCACAGAAAAAGGTATTTCTTTCAAGAAGAGAATTGTGCTTAGCAGAAAGGGTTGGCATCTGTCTGGATCAGATAAGATCGGACAGCTGTGCTCTATCCTGAAAGGGTATTGTGAAGCTAAGTTTTTCTAGGGAAATAATGTCTTTGGTATGAAAAGCAGCAAAATGTAATAATGTCTCCAAATAAGTAAGCTGAGAAAACAGTCACAGAGGTCATTTTTATCTAAAATACCAAACCTGTATCAGGAGAAAAAGAGAGCAGAAAGAGAGGAAGATAACATCTTCACCAAACAGTAAAAAAAATTAGTAGGAGAATCATCTCACTGTATATTCTCAATTAAATTAATCCTTTAGATTAAAAGAGAAAAACAAAGGCAAGAGGCAACAGAGAGCTGCTGGATAACAGCAACACTGGGATGCAAGACTCCTAGGGCCATTGGAACAAGGGCAGCTACAATGGAGACAAGAAAGCAAGCCAGGCAGAAATCCAGTTGCTGGCTTGAAATAACTGAAGGGGAAGGTGGATTCAGGCTGTTCAGAGAGGTGCATACTGGAAGGAAAGTAATAATCAGCACAAACCACAATAAGGGAAACATGGGTTTGACTAAAGGATAAAGCATTCCTCACTGTTAGGTGCTAGAAGAGGCATGCCAGGAAGGCTGCATGGGGATTTCAGCACATGGCAGAGCAGGGGCCTGAGCAGCTCAGCCTCACTTTAATGTCAGCCTTTCTTTGAAAGCAGAAGATGGACTGAGTAACTCAAGAGGTTCCTTTAATATAATTTTTTTCTACGATCCTATGAAATAATCAGCTTATGGTTCTCTCAAAGAGAGGGCAATAGACCAGAATAATAAGAAAAGCTTCATAAATGCAACAATTTCATGGGGAAAAAAATTACCTCCCATGCATGCGGGCAGTGCCAGGGTCTGTTATTCCTGATGAAAACAAGGAGCATTCTAGGCATCATGTCAGCAGGACAGCAATTAAGATTCTTGGCTAAAGGAGGAACACGTGTCTAAAAGAGACTTCCAAGAATAGGTAGGGCTCTGATTGTACAATTAGGTCCTCTCAGATCCATTCTGGGCTTAAAAGGCCTTAATTATTTGTTTGGATAGTGGGTTAAGATTTAAATTTACAAGTAAGAAATTTGCAAGATAGGATTCCAATTTATGATAAAATTCAAAATAAAAAGGAGAAACATTATTTAAAGATTGCAAATTAATGAGGAAACGTGCAGTACTACAAAACAAGAATTATCAACTGCACAAATGAATGATGGAGAGTGGCAAGCAGAAGATTATTTTTAGGTGTTTGTAATATGCAACATCATGACAAACCTTTCCAAGAAAAGTAAACCTTATACAGGATGCATATTTCATCAAGACCCCTTTGGGTGCTATTTTTATGACTATTAGAGTGTTAACAAGCTCCATCTGAAATGACTGGTTGGGTGAGTGGAAAATCCATTAGAAATGTAACTTGAAGGAGTACTACATGTAGAGCAATGTATAGTCATAACTACTGTGTGCAAGTGAAACTATGGGACTTGAGACAGTCAACACCAAACTAGATCACAGTGAGCCAGAATCACAGAAGATCTGTGACTTACTTACAAGAGACAAAAGACATCTACAGTTGTATTAAATAAAGAAGTTATTAGGCCCTAAAATTTTCAAGTGTAATGGTTAAAAGAACATGTGGTGCTGCCAGTGATTGAATATGCCCTAAATAAACAGATACAGTAATTATCACATCAGAAATGCACAACAGAAAATTTAGCATCACAGTGTGGGACATAACCTGATGTATATGTGGGAAACAGGAGCCAAGCTGCAGAGCAGTAATATCCCAATGCGTGCTGCGCTGCTACCACTGCAATAATGTTTTTTATTTGCCATACTGCTCAAAGAAAATCTGAGACAGCCTTTAATAAAAGATGCAGTGAAAGGTAACAGAGTAAGCAAGAGTTTCTGGCTGATGGGAGAGGCAGTCTCTAGCTCTGTATTTGTGCTGGCTGAGCACCAGCCCTGGAGTAGCCAAGCTTAGGTCAGAATGCAGCACCAGCAGCTACCAGTAAGCAAGACCCAAAGAGAAACAACCAACAAAAGCAACCACAACACTTGTGCTGAGCAATATGCAGCTGGATGCAGCTTGAATCAGGCAAAAAAAAAAAAATCAAAGGCTGGTTTTCTGCTACATTAAACATGTTACTGCTTATTTTAACATCTGTAACTGAGTAAAGCAGAAATAAAAATGCATGTTATGGTGTGCCTTTACATTCCAGTAAATGCTGTACCGTTGCAATGCACTTAATTACAAGAGACAATGTATTGATTGGCACATTTTAGCTGTCACTAGTGTACTACAGATGAGTAGATCCTCTTCTGTGCAGAAACTCCATTTCCCTCCACCTTCTCAGTGTGCTTGCACATACACAGGTAGCACAGCTTTCCCCAGCATGGGAAATAAAGAGCAGAAATGACTGAAGTCAGTACTGCCAGGAAAACACCACCACCTTCACAATGTTTTAATAAAGCCGGTTAAGCTGTTTAATTTAAACTACTTAAAAGGCACGTTCTCATTTCCATCGTGGACTTGAAAAGTCTTACAGCCTCAAAGAGCATGAAAAGGTCCAAAAGTAGCCATGGTGTAAATAAGAACCACCACTATTATTTTTTCAGTGGCATTTTTTACAGTTAGTGATCTCGTCCTGTGGTTTAATTACCATCCACTTCTGAAAGGCTAATAACTTCATTTTGTTACCCTGTTTTTTTATAAAGCTGTTGAAATGCAAGATTGGCCAACTCCTGCACCAGTGATTTAGAGATCGTTGCCCCCTGGCTCCAATTGCTGAAAGTTCCTGTCTCTGCCGTCAGAATGAGATAAACCTGGGAGATTTCTGGAGTGGTACGCAATTTTATACAAGATCAATAGCAGTTTCAGACTGCTAGTTGTGGTGGTAAGGATCCAATTACTTTTGCCAGCTCTGCTACCGCTTACTAATCATTGCCACAAACTTAGAACTGGGTCAACAGCTTCTAAAACCAGAACTCGCCTGCCAGTGCCCAAATCCATTTGAATTTCAACAAGATCCGTGTCTCTGAAGACAAGAAAAATTCCAGTACGCAGACACGGGTTGAAAATGACAACACCTGCATACACCCTAATGCATTCCACATGCATTTCTAGACCTGAAATTCACCACAGTCACCCAACACTGAAATGAACAGGAGCACAAGAGACCATCTTTGCATACTCCAAACTGAGAAAGTGATCAAACTAAGGCAAACAAAAAGGACGAACACATGCAAAGAAACAAATCTCTGACAAGCCAGTCTGCTGCGTAGAATTGAGTATTACATCAGAAAACGTCCAAGTCCTATTTCTTTCAGGATTGGTACTCCCTTTTGCCCATTGTGCTCCCATTTTAAGCAGCAGCAAGGATGCTCATGGCTCAGTTTGCCTCCACATTTACAGATAGGTTTCAATTTCTAGCAACTCCGCATCACCTTGGAAAATTGAAGTAAAGTAAAGCTCTTGTTCCGATTGTATACAAAGGTACGGCTAAAACAATTCTCATGGCTCTGATTGAGTACAGTGTTTACTAAGCTTTAGAATCCCATTATGGACCTTTTCACAGTGATGTTTGCATATGCTGCACAGTGAGTAAGAAAAAAAAAAATCAAACTTTAGGTGCTTACAAGCATGACAAATAAGCACAGAAGTGGCCTTGAGCGCTGTAATGCGGTAGCTGAGAGGAAATTGAACAATTCAATATTCTGAGGTGCCTGAGCCCCCTGCAGATGGGTTTTGAATACTTGCTATTACTCTAGCCTAAAAAAAATGCCTCCAGGTCTGTTGTTTTTTGCCTTTTTTCTGTGGCAATGGGCTTTTTTTTTTTAAACACTGGCAAAAGAAATAATTTTAGAGTATCCATGTTATTATCATTAACACTAAGTTGCAGCTTCTTTGTGTTCGTCTCTAAATGAAATTAATGCAGATTTCGCTGAAGTCCTTTGTATGATAACAAATCTCCAGCTACACGTACATTTATTAATTAGGAGCTTTGCTGAATTTAATGTGAGGTTGCTGACAGAAAGGCTTATGATCAGGAGTATTTTAAACTTGTGACTGACAGTAACAGCAGTGCTACAGCCTATGCTATAGTTGGACTATGTGTTCTGCTCATCTTCATACCCCCACATCTCATTAAATAATTGGGTGGTTAATAACTCATTTAATATGTACATGTATTCGTGTATGTTCAGCATTGTTTACGACTGCATTCTATAAGGGGGTATGTAACTAAAATGCAGAAATCACATTGTATTCTTTTAGTTTTGTGCCTTTTTCTATCTAGCAAGTGTATGGGAAGAAATGTATTCACAGAAATAATATAGAAATACTTTCAGGTCATCTATGTCCAATCCATTCAGGCATTCACTTTCAGTGATTAAATCCAGTTTCAACAGGTATTTGATAATTAGGTGACATTAGCCCATGCACAAATAAAAATTGTAAGCTGTTCTACTGCACTGAAATTACAGAGGCTTAATATTTTTAATTTAAGAGCTTTCCTGGATTAGATTTTCATTTAGGCAGAAATTCTACAATTCTGAAGTAATTTTAACAGTTATAAAAGGCCCAAGAGATTAGAACAGTAATATTTAGACTGACATTTGTTAGGCGCTTGAGAATCACTGCAGTGATTTGTCATTTCTCAACACAAACCTGCCTAATCTTCCAGTAAGCATACTTCTATATCTTTAAATAAAAGAAATATGGATTATTGGGGTTGTAGGCCCAATCAGAAACGCAGAGCACCGAGCAGGTTAGAACAACAAATTGGCTATTAGTCAGTAACGCATGCAGACGAGACCCAGCAGAGGTCAATAGCCAAGCAATTTGTTGAAGTATGGAACGTTATAAATAGACTGTGCAAATGTAGTTTATATAAATAGGTGATGTATTGGCCATAGGAGGCTACAGTACAAGTGTGTTTATTACCTAAAATTAAACTGACCTGCACAAGAAAATACGAAAAAGCCAGCAGCTTTATGAAAGAAATGAAACGGTACTTTATGAGATTATTAGAACTTCTATTGATTTTGTGAATAATTGTGTCCTTGATTACGCTATCTGTCTTCCCACACATTAAGCCATCCCTTACAAATGAAGTTTAATTATTGTTTAAACAGGATCTGAACACATCCTCAAGCACAGCAATACTGCTCACGATAGTGCGACTCGGCAGCTCCCTGCAGCAGTACACAGAACCCATCCAAAATAAGATTGCATCCCAGAGTGCTGCAAAGCTACACTTCGGTGGCTCTCCCTGTGTTATCGGGCAAAGCCACGACACCCAGGGGGCAAAGTCAGGTAACTGGTGCTTGTATTGCTGATTCTCCCCTAGAGCAAACATTCACGTGCCTACAGTTCCATATGGATGAGCCTATGGACCATAGTGGTGGTCTCTGCTGACAGCCATGGCCTTCAGGGGGCACATGGAGGAGGGTGGACTGGCTTCCTCCTCACTTCAGAAGAAATGAGTTGAAACATTAGGAAAAAAAAAAAAACACAGTTGTTAGCTTGATAGCAACCAGGACAGCACTAGTTGTTTCAGACTGTCTGAAGACTTGGACAGACATCACACTCTGGCCTGAAGTAGTAAAATGAGCTTCATTTTGAGATATTCACACCTCCTTTCAGGGGAAGAAAGGTCTTTGAAATTTTAAGATCAGTGTAAATACAGCCAAACCTCATATCCAACCATGACATTTCTGCAAAGGTTGCAGAGTCACAAACCAGAGCTGGGCTCAGCAGCCGCCTGTCAGCTGTGCTGATCAGAGATACCAATGTAAGAGAATCATTTAAAATTCCATGATTTGGGTATTTAAAACGTACATCAAAAAATATATTTAAATACATCCGAATCATCACTAATTTTATAAATGCATCTTGGCACATTTTCCGTGCAATTTAACCCTTTGAAAGTACGATCAACTACTGGGCCAAAGGCTTCTTTTAGGTTTAGAAGGTCTTAAAATTCAAAACATACTTGGTGCTTATGTTTCAAGTGAAGATGAAAAGCTCATAAGAAAGTTTCACACAGAGCTAAACCCACACCAGAATGGTGTTATAAATATGCAGAGGCTACAAGGAATAAAAACAACAACAAAAAGACCGTTCAGCAAAGAAAGCTGCTTCCTTTCCTATTCAGGATCAAATGCAATCTCCAGATTCAAGAGAAGAATGTGAAAACTATCAAAAACCATACCGAATGAGAATCTGCAGCAAAATTCATAACTGAAATACTCTGTAGTGATACATACAAGAACAAGGAAACAGGCAACAGCAATGCCATAAACCGTGGTTAAGTATGAATTAAGGCTGATCTGACCACAACTAAAATGGGCAAAGATGATATTATAATGTCTGGTTTCAGGTGTTTAATCTACATAGATCAGAAGGGAATCTTTTAGCTCCTGCCTCTGCAGTTCCAAATTACCTTCCTAGATGGATATGTGCCAATCAGTCTCTATGGTTGCTCACCACGATGACCACCCTCAAACTACCAATGAAGGTGGGATGACCAAATCAATACATCCAGTAATCACCTTTCCTAAATAGGAAAAGTCTGATTACTTTGTTAGCTTTTTTGTTTGTTTTCAACAAAACATGCTATCGAATTTAGACTTGGAAAACACTGTTCATGTTTTAAACAGTTGGATAGAATAATTTGGAAACTTCAAATTCATTTGTATTTAAATGCAGTCATGTAAGTCTTTAGAGCACACTTTGAAGGATTCTATAATGGAAACAAAACTAATGCCCCCATGCAGCAAAACAGATTTTGTCATGCTTGTACACTTTCTCAAGTAAGGGAGGGGGTAGGGAAGGTAGAGACAGAACAAAAAGAAAACCTCTGCATCTATTTGAAGGCAAATGAGCATATGCAAGGCAAACATGAAGCCATCATGCTTTCTGTAATATTCCACATGCAGCTGTGAATGCTTGTATTAATGCCAGTTAATCTGCAGAGCTATGAAGGGAGAGAAGGGAGCATTGGCCACAGTACTGGAGTTACCCACTATTTTTCTAGCACTGTAACCAAATCCTACACAAGCTCCTGGACTCTACCAGAGCTGAGCAGATGGAGCCTAACTAAGCTGCTCATATAAACACAATGCATAATGAAGCAATAAACATTAGGGCTTTGACATGACACAAAAGCAGAGCAACAGGACTGGTTTTACTGAAAGTACTTCTGGCTTAAATCTTTCTGTGGTGCTTCCAATGGAGTGGTGCATTCATGGACTAGCAGCATACAGCCAAGTCCCAATAAATCTTGTTTACATTAAAAAACAATCAAATTAAAACCACCTAAAAGATGGGCAGCTTTTATGCAGTGCCTCAATTTCAAGCAGCACTGCATTTTTCTGAGGTTTTGCATGCTTGTAATTACGGCAGGACTTTCTCTCCATTGAATAACAAGGACTGCAAGGACAAGGACTGTCTTTGTATCAATTGCTTTGATTTTAGGAATAGTTTCACACGCTACATGGTCTTATAGATCGCATCCCCCTACCTAAGGCCTTACTGTTTTGTCAGGATCCATTCCCACTTCATTTTATTAAACACTCAAGAACAGCATTAGTTGTAACAGGTAAGGAAGAGGATGTGAAATGCAGTTTTAATTCTGAATTCCCCAACCAACATTGTTGTTCAAATGGAAATAGAGTACGGAAGAAAACCAAAGAGGAGAAGGCAGAACACAGTTTTGTTTGAATAAGCAGAGAATAACGATGTCCTAAGGGAACCAGTGAGAGAAAATGCAATTGTACAAATGACACCTCTCCTATATCTAGTAAATCTCAGAGGAAAAAAACAACAAAAATCAATAACAAACTATTCACAAGAACACTAAATAAAGCAAGCTAGGGATAAAGTATTTTGAAATGCATATATTGTTTTCTGGGTTCGAAGACCTCAAAAATCAGTGTTCATAACCCAGGTTGAAATTCAATAAAGATATTTACCCAGTATTTACCTCTTGTTTTATGAACCTGAGATACTGGGGAAAGAGAGAACATGGCAAACCTCTTCAGCATAGTACACACCACGTAGTTTCTGCTCAAAAATTTCTGCATTCAACAAAATAGACAAATGTATTTTTAAACAAGGTGGTTGGTGTGTTATTCTGCTCTGTTTGCATAGATGGTTACTCCTGTTAAAGTCAGTTGATTTTTATGTAAGAGAAATTACAAACCAAAAGTGCAAGTTCACATCCAGAAAGTAGCATGCTGTTCCACTCCACAAACACACCAGCAACTGAGCAAGGTGCAAAAACATTCTGCAAATCAACTTGACTATTCTGTATCACAGGCTTAATACAGTGATTTTCCATATTCCACTCAATTAAAAGGAATAGTCAGACTCTCATCCAAATTATGACCTGTTTCCATTGAAACTAAGCACAATAAAGCAGCCTGAAGTGATTTTGCTTAAGTTTGTAAACAGAGGGAGGTGTGGGTGGGGAAAACCACCAAGAGAACTGAGACACCACTTGAGAGAAAGGCAGGAATTAATCTTAAGATTAATTACATGCACATATTTATTTTAAAAAGAACATACATTACTAGCCCAATACTTAGATGCATAAAACAACTTGTATTTATTAATGATGATAGTATGCCTTTCTCTGATTTATGAGCTGTGTTCTTATATAGCTATTCAGTGCTTTGAATCTTCCAGAGTTTTAGAACTGCTCAGAATGACACCTGGATGCCAGAGCAGTACTTTTTCTTCAAGCGATCCAGAATTCACCTTTAAGTTCCAAGAGTATTAAGATATAAAGTATTGGCATTTCAAGCAGACAGCTCTGTCTGTTGAATGATGCATCTTTTACAAAAGAAAAATTTCAGCAAAAGCCCTGTTTTAGTGTATTTAAAGATCTGGCAATGCCAGTGTATCAACATTAAGTAAGTCTGGCAAAAAGTGTTTCTGAAATTTGTATTAATACAGCACTAGATTCCAATGAAATCTTTCTGGTTCATTAGAAGCATTGTTAAATATTTAAACTAGAAAACACCTTGCAGAAGCAATAGTTTCTCTGCCCTGTGTCCACACTGAGCCTGGAAGAGCTTCCTGCATGTTGTACCTCCTGTATTTCCATTCTTTTGCAATAAGTGTGACAATGAAAGGTGTCAGTTTTTTTCAGTACTACAATTAGCAAGGCATTCACACTTCAGGAACTGCTGAAGGATGGCAATGATAACTGAGTTGGCTGCAATCAAACTTCACGCCACTAAAATCACTCGAGTGTTGCGTATTTTAGAGTAAAGCACAAGAAAGGTGTAATGAAAAAGTCCTGAGTACTTGTTAATCATATTTCTTTGCTTAAAGACTAACTGTATCAAAGTTTAGAACATCTAACACTTACATGCCCACCTTTTATTTTCCCTCGGAGGTGCGCTTTATCACATGGGTTCACAAATAAGTAGGGATGGTCTGACTGACCTCTCCCTTCTCTTAAAAATCCAAGATGAATTCCCACTTACTATAAACAATCAGAGTTTTATGGACTAATGACAGTTAAAAATACTACTTTTCCCCACTTTTACAGCGATTCTGTCATTAAGACTAACAATCTAAAGTAGCTAAGAGAATGCGTAAACAAGATGATTTACACAGATGATACTGCAGTGGTAAGAAGTGGGGAAAGATTCTTTGAATTTTTTCTTTTTTTTGTAGCTAAACCATTAAAAAGATTTACACCAAGGTCTTTAAGTGAAAAGAGAGCATTGCCAAAGAGGTCTGGTAAGCTCTTCAATCAATAACATTCTCTGCCACATAATTCAGCCAAACCCTCAGCTTGAAACCTGATTATGAAAAGGTAGGAGGAACTTGTTTTGTTACCAGATAGATTCTACCAACCCAGTATCCAAAGAGACCGCTTATAAAATCAGTCAGGATGCAGGCATCTTTATAAGAGGTTTCTACCATCATTGCATCACCTTTGTTTTTTCCAAGAGAACGTAAGCAAAAAAAAAATAAAATTCAGGAATATTTAGAACAAGAGAGAGCAGAGGTTCTAACATGGAAAAAGTTGTGTTGAAATTACTTAGGACTGGGGACACCATTAAAACCATATGTTCCTGTAGCTGGCTGACTGAGACTTACAGAAGACTCAAAATTTTGTATCCTCATAAGGTTTTGTATTTAACCTCTTTCTGAATATTCTTTAGTTCAAGGTTTTTTCAGTACAAACTTGTACATTTCTCACATCCATCCTACCATTTTTGTTCATTGCAGGTGGTCTCAGGAGGCTGTCAGATCTGGATTTAGGCAGTGTAGGGCAGGCTAAGAGTCGAGACTCAATTTTATGCTTGTACCAGAACATAAATTTGGAATCCGAAAGCAGCAGCATTTGATAAGGTTTCAACAAGAGCGAGCAACAAAAAGAAAACAGGTTTTCTGCTGCTCGGTGTACCAGAACATTATTTGTTTTGTGCTAAGAATGGGATTAAGGCTGTAAAACAAGTGTCTTGACAGTCCTTGCTTCAAGATCAGCTGCTGGTGACATTTCCATCAGCTTGGACTGCCGCCCATCCAGATCCAGAAAACAGGTGCTTTCCACTTCTGGCCTTCACACAAAACCAAAGCAGAGGCACTCAAATGCCCTCATCCCCACCCCGAGGGTCTGAATAAAGAGATGAGCTTTATGCATCACACACCAACAGCCAACACATTTGATGGGGATGAAAACCAGGAGCCAAAGTGGTAGCCTGATAAGAAGCGAGTGGTCTTTTTATGCTGCAGAAGTTTAAGCATCTGTGCTGTCTGAAGGCAGCAGGTCACAGCTATTTAGATGTACATAAGCCAAATTCTTTAACCGTCAAAAGGAAACCTATAGGAAGAAATCCATGGGGATTTCAGGCAGGCGAGTTAGCCCACTCACAATGGTTACAAACACATTGAGGATAACTCTGGGACACGTCCCAGGAAAAAGGTAAATCCCACTCCTCTTTCTGTTCTTTTAGCACACAGTTTGTATACTTTCAGGTATGATCCCAGAATGAGAACAAGGGCACACATCAGACTGCTATTGCCATTTTATCTCCTTGAGAGCCAGTACTTGTATCAAAAAGCTAATAGACTTCTAGGCATATCTGCAGTTTGGGGAGGGATACCTCTTCTGCAAACATGAATGCATCAAGTTAGTAACAGCAGATGATCAGGTGAGCCATAAGCAAAGCAATTTGACTTTCTGGTCAACATTCAGCCATATAAAGCCACAAGTACATTCCTTTTTTCTGTGTATGAAGGAAGAGATGCAGTTATTTCTCCATTCATGTAAAAAAAAAAACACTTCACAACATTTAGCATGCAACTCTCACAGAAGTACAGTAACTTTTTCTTCCTCCTTCCTCACGTGTTGCACAGCAGTCTGGGAAAGCAGATCATGCATTTAAAAACAGGTCTCAGAGCGATTTGTTAAAAGCACTGAGAAAAGCATTCTTGCTTATACGTTCTCCCTAGCTGATGGATTGGCTGCATATACATAAGCACCCATCCCTAATAGACTTTGCCCTAAGGGACTGAGAGCATTAGAAGCAATAAGATATTACTTGATTCAAGTGTGTGAAGTCCAACAGGTTCAGAGGGGACTATCTTTTTTCCACCACATCCCTTTCACACGCAGCACTGCTCACTGCACACATTCACACAACGTTCCCCTTCAGCCGCAGCGTTGGTTGCTTTCTGATTTGTAGACCAGTTTTTATCTCAAGTATCTTCCTTGAGGGGGGGGCTATGCTGCATCTTTCTCCTGTTCTCAGCACATCAACAAAGAGATGAAACTTATAAAGATTCTCCCCCCCACATTTCCTCCCTAATGTAAGAATTGCTCTGCACATCACGTTTCGACACGCGCACTGCTGTGCCTTATAGTATTTGTTTCACTCACTCTCGTTGCAGTTCTTTACTCCAATCAATTAATTTGCTGCTGTTGGAGTGTGCTCGTTCGGCCAGCAGATGGCAGCATGCAGCTGTGAGAGCTCTGCAAAACGCCTGCAGGGGAAACTTCCTGACACGAACCATTCCGCGTTGTTTGTTACGAGTTTTTGTGCATTCGTTAATCCACATTCCTATACATATTATCCCACAGCAAAGCGTTGTATGTACGCTCCTTGCAACCCCTCCTGGAGCTTAAGCAAAATGCGAAGTTTTCCTCAGTTTATTTTTTTTTTATTCTTTTTAAAAACGAACATTTGAGAAATTAAAAGATTTCTGGAAAGCAGAGATAAGCTGAACAGAGCCTCTTGGTACAGATATTCAGAAAGGTTTTTTATGTTTGGAATTCCAGCCCTGTATCTGCAGCTCTGGACATCATTTCTCACAACAAAAACAGCTCTTCACTTCGTTCCTACCTCTTCAGAGCTGTTGACCATGAAAGATGGTGCTATTGTTAGATATGTTTGTGTATTGTTCAATGTCCCCACTCCCACTGATATAACAAGCAGCAGCGGGATAGCTCAGTATATACCTAAAAACTGTTAACATACCAGGCTCCAAAATCTTAATGCTGTTCAATGTTTTCCATGTGAGAATTTTAAAAGTAATTCGTAGCAGCAGTCATTCTAAATTCCTCATGTTTGCATTTTCAAAACCAATACCTGAAAGAATGGTCTTGGCTATTTCTTCTTGTAACATGCAGTTTGTTCCTACAAGTATTAACCTATAGTTATTGCATGCTGCTCTGTTGACCACAAGAGCTTCTCTCTCCATCGTATGCAAGGTTGATTTCAATTTGTAGGGCATGCCTATCTCAGGATTGGAAACTCAGGTTGTATCTGTAATCAAGTTCACACAGTGAACAGGCAGCCTTCTCATGTCCTCTTGCACCCTACTAAGGGAGGCTAAAAGCATCCCTTTCACTTTCTGCTGAAGAGTGTATGCAACTTCTATCCAAGTGCAAAGAATCAAGGGACCAGCTGGCAGACCCCGTGTCACCATGCTGCTGCAGCCAGAATGACGTGGCCATTTCAAAATGCACATTAACAAAAAAAAAAAATCTATATTCTTAATGTTTGCCTCCCCCCCACTTCCATATCTGTAGCAATCTATTGCCCTCCCCATCCCTCAAGAAGGGGCCAAAACATCACATTGTCCACATAGCAAGGAGCAGCTGCTTCAGCACTGTAGTGAAAGACAGAACTTCTATCAACAATATAGCGCTTTTATATTACAACATACTATACACACAAAATCATAATAAAGCAAAGCCTCAGGAGAGCCTTCCCCATGAAAGCATCTATATATTTTTAAGCAGCAAAATCATTTTGTTCTGGCTTGTAATGTTTGCATGGCTGCCACAACAGAGCTGGCTGTGAAGGTCCTGGTGGATTTGTGTCTGGGTGGCCACGTCAGGGCTCATCCTCTGCTCCCCTGGACAGGTGGGAGCACCATGCATTCCCCCAGGCTTTTCCTTACAGCTCCTCAGACTACTTAGTCTCTGTAAGTCCATCTGCTAAGTAACTGAAGTTGAAACCACCTGCTCATTCACAGGCAGCATTACCAGGCAGTCATCACCACGGTCTATCTCAAAAAAAGTCCACCTTTCAACCCGCTTTGAAATTCACTGCACTTTGAGTTGAAAAAGATGAACTGAAAAGATACAAAAATTCATCATATTGCTAAGCAGTATTAATGGAGTAAATGAACTTCTTTGCACCTTAATAAGCTTGATTATCATAATATAGGAAGGAAAGAAGGAATCTTTTCTGAGGTAATAGTTAACAAATGCAAGGTTAAAAAGGGGGCAACAGGATCTAATGTCAATGTATATTTAAATAGCAATAATATTGCATGAGCAGGCATGCCAGAATCCACCAGCTGCTCCCAGTGGTACAAGCCAGCTTTCCATCTCCTCGCATCATAGCCCAGTTTAACCTCTGCTGTAACATATCTTAGGACAAAGTAATGGAACCTCCTCCATTACAACTGGAAGTGTTGTTCTACCTTCAGAAATATGAAGATTACATGCAGTGTTACATATAAGTTTACTGGTATTTGTTAAAGCAGAGTGGGTTAGTTTGCATAACAGGAGAAGATTCTTCAGAGCTGACCACGTATGTACATAGAGAGAATGATGGGTTACTCCATAAACAGAACAATAGAAAAAAACCTAATTTGGAGTCATGTATGGAAAACAGCTTTGATATAGAAATGCACTAGAAGTTAAGCCACAGTCCAGCAGAGGCAAGAGGATGATTGCAGTCTCTGGCAAATAGAACAGCCATCAAACTGCCCCAATAATATCTGATCTGGACAGTTTCAAATGCTTAGCTTAAATGGCACCTAAATTGATTTAGAAAATACATCAAAATTTATTAAGAAGCTAACTTCTTGCCCTCTGCCCCCACTATTAGGATGCAAAATAGGGTGTACAAGTTAGAAAAAGAATGAATTTCTAGGTGCGCAGATGCAAGGAATCTGGATAATTTCTTTTGGTTATCTTGTATATACAGAATCAATCAAGAAAAAATGTATCTGAAAAGTATTTAGTCTTGTCTTAGACATCCACCCAGGACCAAATAGTCTCTGGGTGCCTGCTGGGCCTGTTTTGTTTCAGACCTTAAACAAAAGCTATTTTACATTGTAGAATAGTGCTCTGAAATTCTTCTTAGACAAGTTGCATTCTGTTAGGGATTTTTTACCCAAGAGAGATGATGAATTGCTTGCTTACAAAAAAACTTTAGCTCCACTGTTATAATATTTATAGTTTAATACCATCTGTAGTTTACCACTGCAAACTTCTACACCTGTGCCTAATACCATCAGTGAACAATTATGGCTTTGAAGTAGGCTTGAGCTCAATCTAGCCACATACAGTAGCAAGCAATGTTCTGGTGAAGTCCCTGGTACAAAAAACAAGAAAAGAAGCCTCAAGCAGCCATTATCTTCAAAAAATTACTGGAAACCTGGTTTATGTGGCAGGCTACCAGGGACAGAAGCGTATTTCACACATCATGAAGGCAATTAACATCACTAAAGCTAGAACTTCAGATGTGCTTCACATTAAGAAGAAAATACTTCAGTCATCTTTTTAATCCTTCCTAATGTTGCAGGTAAATAAAACGTCTCAGATTTCATCTACAATTTCACAGTGTATTTTCTACTATTGCTGGCATAAAGCACCCCCCGTTCTTATGTAAGTTCCTTTCTCTGCAGAACTATTTCATGTAACTGTTCATAAAATCCCTCAGTTCTCCTTACACTGCTGAAGTTTCAGACAAAAAGTGTCTTCTCATTCTTTCCTTGAGTGCACTGAATGCTTTGGAAGTGAGACCAACTGAAAAATAAAAGATACAGTAGTGTGAAGAAGAAGCCCAGCTGCAGAGGCCAGCTGGGACCTATAAGTGACACTACAGCCAAACTTTGTACTTTGCCTAAGGACAAAGGCTGATGATGTTTTTAATAACCTGGCCTTGTCCTGAACGAGAGAAAAGAATTAGAAAGAAGGAAGTAAGATGTAAGCATATAATCAGCTGAGGATATAAGCTGCGCTCAGGCAATCTGAAGGCATGACTTAGAGCAATTCCTCTCAGCAAGCAAATTTTTGGGTCCACCTTACTACTCTCCCCCTCTGAGTCACCTGAGCCAACTTCTATCATGGATAAAGATCTAAGAGTTTGAGTCTCACATGTATAAATACAAAACAATTGGTTATTGCCCAATACAGAGATGATTTCAGGGATTAATGAGCAACCAGTCTAATCTAATCATTCAGAAGGTCACTGCTCCAGAGATGACATCCAACCAATGTTCACCAACCAGACACATCATGTGAGGAGGGTTTTCCTCTATTGTTTTCAATGCTGCAGCACTGCCATCCTCTGACCCCTTATGTTCTTACACTTGTGTAACAGTTCGTGTTTGTTTTCCTTTGGAGTCCTTGAGCTGCTGTCTATACGACTCTCACCAGCCTTATCTCAGTAGTTTCACCTTTCCTGTTTGGCAGGCTATATTCCCTGTACTTCTATACAGTGCTTTCTATCAGCATCACAGATTTCTCAGAAGTCTAAGCTGCGTTTACATGGACCTGCTGTGTGCAAGCTGGGGCTTGGATCACTGACAGCTGAGCCCCTAGGAAGAGGGTTACAGGTATGACAGGCTGTTCTGAGAAAAAGCACACAACTACTGACATTACTTGATGAAGATCTACCTCAGTTACTGTCAAATCCTGCAGCTGGGAGGAAGCAGAGAGCACTTAATAAAATACAAGGACCTCTTCGCACCTCATTCAACTCTGACTCAACAGTGATAGCAGCAGACAACTCATTGCTTAAGAGCACCGATCGCACAAAAGCAGACAGAAGTACATGCCAGACCTCCCCATTTGTACTAAGTTAAGCAACAATAAGCCTACTTATGCCTGCAGATGGTTCAACGCCTATAATGTTTAGTTTGGGTTTTAACGCAGGAATATCCGAAACTGTTCGTGGCAATCCTGAATGACCTCTCCTGTCTACAGTCAATGATTTTCTTTTGAGACTAAATACATTTTAGTGACTGATCATATTTGGAGTCTCATTAAGCAGTCATTAAGCAGGTAAGTAACTGCCTTTGCCCTGAGGAGTAACTGCAGGATATCCACGAGGGCTGGTGGTGGTTTAAGAACCTACGTGCTCTGGGAGTGCATCAGCACAGGAGAGGTTGCTGTGTAAAACCAGCAAGTATAGCCACCTCACTACAGAGCTTTTGCTATGCTGAACATCCTAGCATCATTCCACTCCTTGCAGGAGGCTTTATGTTGCCACATACATTATGTTAAGCACCACTGTCAACAGATCTCATCTCAAATATCAGTTGCCCTAGAACATTAATAGTGGTATTACAAGGAAACTGTTATGAATGTTGTAGAACTGTGGACCCGCAATTCCTAAATGACATTTTCTGGTATGTTTTACCAAGAAGCACTGAAGGAGTCCATCTACATCATTCCTGCTTTGCAGGAAAGAATGTTCAAATGCTTTCTGTCCCCAGTAAATTGATAATCTATGATTTTTTTTTTTTTGTCTTAAAATTTCATCCCAAACGCATTGTTAGCACAGCACGAAATGTAAACTGTAGGGTTTATTGGTCAAACTCCCCTAGTGTGCAAGACCTGCACAACACATCCTAAATTTATGTCTACTGTTGCTTCGCACTGGCTGGAAGGGTCACTGCTGATGACAGGACATGGAGCACTACCTATTTACAGCAATGATTTTGACTCCTAAAATGAATTTTGACCTGTAGGCAATCAGTCATTGAGCACTTCTGTTTCTCTAAGTAATGTTTCTACTCCCAACACTTACATAGACTACCACATGCCTTCTGTGATCTGATTAATAAGGACAGAACTGCGTGACTGCACAAAATCCCAGGCTGTCTTTCATGATTTATTTAATCCTACAAAGCATATGTCCCCTGCTTCATTACTTTATTGATGATATTTGCTGATTGAAAAGTTACAGTAGTACTTGCTTCCGCTAATCATCAGATCAAAGAAGTCTTTTTTTTTTAATTTTATAACACTTTGGAGAAGTTTCTACTGATTCAAGAAGCCTGACTCTTCTAATCCACCTGGGCAAACGGTTGTTTTTCCACCTCCCTCTCAATTGCACCCTCAGAATTAAAAAATAATAGTTTATTAATCTGTCAGTACTTTTTTTCCTCCAATTCTGAGAGTTTTAAAGGTGGAAGAAGCTTCCGTGGGTCTTTCAAGCTTAGTCTTACAAATACAAAAACTGACAGAACTCTGCAAGTTAAATAAAATGACTGTGACAGATTTTTTCAAAGACTCAGTATATCAAAATGAAAGCAACAGGACATATATATGCCTCCTTCCTCCATAAGAGGATGAAAACCCCTTCAGAAATGCCAGCTGAACACCCCCTCCCTAAGTGCCCAGTCACCCCAGGTTTATGGTTTTGTGTCCCTGAAGCAGAGGGGTTGTCTTCAAGGCAGGCCAGATGTATCAGACCCAATACAACCCTAATCTCTCATCACCTCAAAGCCATCGTAGACTAATTACTACTACACTTTTTAAAGACCGGGTCACCTTAATCTGCTTCAGACCTTTCAAAGAAGCATGGCATCATTGCTTTATTTCAATCCTCATACACATTTCTAGCCCTCAAGATTCACAGTAGGGTAAAACCAAAGCTCAACACAGAACAACCCGCACCATGAACTCACATAGCAAATGCCTCAACACACCACTTGTTAAGACAAGTTTTCTGCAGCAAAGGGCAGAATAGAGTTGACTGCAATATGTGACAAACTTATTTACAAACCCATGCCTGTGCTCTTAGGCTTCTTGTCCAAACAA